>CM035419.1:50983698-51036198 GCA_020310875.1 Ceratopteris richardii | reverse complement strand
ATGAAGTGTTTGGGAATTACATGGCGCTTCCTTGGTCGAAGAGGAAGGCTATCAACATTTGGATTGTGACTGTGAAAGATCTAAGCATGTTCAAGATGCCATCACTTGTTTTGAGTGGATGCAGGTTTTCGAAAATGTGCGAGAGTCCATCTTATTAAGAATGGAAAGAAGATTGCTGCTTTTGTACCGAATGATGGTTGCTTGAACTATATCGAGGAGAATGATGAAGTGATGATTGTTGGATTTGGTCGGAAGGGTCATGCAGTTGGTGATATTCCTGGTGTTCGATTCAAAGTTGTGAGGTTTTCCGGAGTCTCTTTTCTTGCTCTCTTCAAGAAGAAAAAAAAAAAAAAAAAAAACCAAGGTCTTAGAGTGGATTGGAGGCTTAAGAAGAAGGGGACCCAAGGGGATAAGGCGATCCTTCTGTGTGGTGAAGAACACCGAGAGTTGAAGGAAAAGTCGGCTGCCAAGAAGCGAAGGGGGTTCTTCTATGTACGGGGGGATGGTGTTCTTCTGCAAAAAAGACGAGAGGAGGGAAGCTGCCGCAGAAAAAGGGGGGGGGAAGGCATATATCACACGGGGGGATGCGAATGTTTTTTTTCTTCTTCGTCTTTTTGGTAGAGGCTGCTCTGTGTTTTTGGGGGAACAGTAAGCTCTGAGGGGGACTGGGGGCATCTGCTCTGTCAAATGAGGACGGCCAAGCGGAGAAGTGAGGACAATGGCAGAGTTCGTTTCTGGCCAGTCCTAGAGGATAGAGAAAAAAAAAAGGGGAGATCAAGGAAGGGAAAGATTGTCTGCACTGGGGGAAGGCTCCCTTTACATGTGTTGTTTCTGATGTGGTGCAACGTCGTTGATGCTATCACAAACCATGCGGAGATGGTCGACAACATGCTCGAAGTTACAGTGCTTTTCAACTCATGAAATGATCCAGCGATTGAATTGAGCTTGTGGGTGCGCGTTGGTGGAGTTCTTGTCAAAGAATATTTTTTCAGGTATAACTAATCCATAGGGATTAGCAGTATGCACTCGAATTCTTCTGTGTTACATCTTGCAAATGGGTTCCATGTTTTGCGCTTATTGTCCACCTCTAATAGATTGTCATATGATCTGTGCATATTCTAATAATTGAAGAATTAAAGTCTACGCAAAGATTAATGTTCCATTTGAAAAATAAAACGATTGGATCTTTTTGCATTTCCCTACGGCATTCTCCATAGGTGTCTGCTATGTGCTGTGAACTGATTGGCTTTAGCTTCATTTTGGAAAAATCTCAGAGAGAGAGAGAGGGAGATTCTTAGCTTCTCCACACTTGTCGTCTACAATTGCTTACGCTTTGCTTTGCTTGGCATTCGGTTGCACGGGTAATGGAAGCTGCGGAACTTAGTTCTCCTCATTTGATGATCGACATCCTGAGGTTAAGTGGGCACAAAGATCCAACTACATCTTCCTTACAGTAGAATTACCAGATGCTAGGGAGCCAAAGGTTAAGCTTGAGCCAGAGGGGAAATTTTGCTTTAATGCTATCGTTGGTCCTTCTAATGATGTATTTGAGATCGAGTTAGAGCTTTTTGACAAAGTGGATGTTGAGGCAAGTAAAATCAATATAGGCCTACGCAACATTTTCTGCGTGATACAGAAGCAGACAAAAGGTTGGTGGAAAAAATTATTGAAAGCTGATGGGAAGTCTCCTCTATATCTGAAAGTTGGTTGGAACAAAGGGAGTCGATGAGGACGAGGAGGCAAAAAATCAAAATTTGATGACTTTGACTTCAGCGGCATGGATGACTTCGCGGTATGAGGATCTGACTGCATGTTCCCATGATGCAAATAGGAGTGCTGAGCCCGATAGTGATGATGAAGGCATGCTCTATCTTCCTGACTTACATAAATCTGGTTGATATGTCTTCGTTAGTGAAGATGGGGAGTTCTGTACTCGTTTGATTTACACTGGAAGGTGTTATTACTTCTTTGAAGGCTGCTCATATCAAGCAGCAAGTACTTTCAATCACATAATATATGGTTGGATAGTACTAGCACCGCTTTGAATGGGAAGAGGCTTTGTGCCCCATTCTCATGGTATTGGTAGAACATCCCACTAGGGAGGTACATCCAGATAGCAGAAAGCTTTGTAGAAATCTTATTTGCTCTAGCAAAAATTCTTATGCTTGGACATACATTCACCGAATACATCTCTTCTGAATAGGCAATTCTTATGGAGAAACTTCTGTGATTGGTGAATGAAATTTAGCTTTGTGGGTGTCTTCAAAAAAAAAAAAAAAAAAAAAAAAAAAGTGGACCCAAAGTAAAAGAAAGTAGCCTAGTACAAGTTAGTTGAACGAAACCTAGGTGTGTGTGATACACTTTCCCGTACACTTAGGAACACTTCATTTTGGTGCGTTTGCCGGGAATTTATGAGCTAGTGCATAGACATAGGAAGAATCCATTGCGAGATAATTGTGGGCTCTAGGTAATCCAAGTAGACCGATTCCGAGGGATTTAAACCGAATAAAGTCTCGTATAATCATTTTTCCCTTGGGCTCAAGACCCTAATCATTTTGGTGCGTCTGCCGGGAATTTATGAGCTAGTGCATAGACATAGGAAGAATCCATTGCGAGATAATTGTGGGCTCTAGGTAATCCAAGTAGACCGATTCCGAGGGATTTAAACCGAATAAAGTCTCGTATAATCATTTTTCCCTTGGGCTCAAGACCCTAATCATTTTGGTGCGTCTGCCGGGAACATATGAGCTAGTGCATATACAAAGGAAGGATTCCTCGAGGGATAATTATGTGCTCCAGGTAATCCAAGTAGACCAATTTCAAGGGATAAGTAACAAAATAAAGTCTTGTATAATCATTTGTTCCGTGGGCTTAGGAACACATCATTTTGGTGCGTTTGCCGGGAATTTACTTGGTACGTCTCTATAAGAGAGTGCCATAGGTTCGCCTAGCGCCACAGGTTGGCCGAGCTTGCGGACCCCAAGGTCTAGTACATGAGCGAGGGGAGCTCATCGTTAGGAGCAACACAAACGCAAAGAGAGGAACGCGCTCAGAGAAGAGCCCTTGAAAGAGAAAGAAGAAGGTGGGAACCGCCAGGTGAGTGGACCTCGATTGGATCGAAGAAATCGGCCAAAAACGTGTACTCCCGTAGGAGGGTCGCGAATCAAGTGGGAAAGTTTGAAGGAGAGATCCTGAGGCCACGTGCATTAAATTTCTGGGATCGAAGTGATATTGACATCACACCTCTGTTCGAAATGGCTCAGCGAATTTCAGTTCACTTGGGGGACTTCACCAAGTTTTCAGGTACTTGGGACGAAGATCCAGATAGTTTTATCCAGTTGTTTGAGGTTACTTGTGAGGCCAATGACGTAGTTGACCAGGATCAAAGGTTGAGAATTTTTCCGGCTATTCTCCGTGATGAGGCAGCCAATTGGTATGGGAATCTGACACCACAAGAGCGTGGAACGTATCAGATGCTCAAGGAAGCCTTCTTGGCAAAGTTCCGACGACAAGGCTTTCAAGACAGATTGGCCCAACAGATGGATTATTTGCGACAAGGAGTCAATGAGAGCATCGATAACTACATTCAAAGAATGGAAACGCTGGTAAGAAAGATGGGCGTGAATGCCCCGAACGATGAGACATTGAAACGAAGGTTCATTTCGGGATTGAGAGATCCTACGGCACAACAACATATCAGTCTGACAAGACCTGCAACCTTAATGGATGCTAAGGAACAAGCGAGACTTTGGGAGGAAGTACAATTATGCCAACAAAGGAAGATGGAACTCTTATACGAGCCAATGGGAGGCCCAGGAAACATACCGATGAAAGATCCGGGTCAAGGAAGTCCCGCATTGACGACCCCAGCTTTTGTAGCTGCCACTAGCACGCCAGGCGAGGTAAAGCCTGCGCTAACCGAAGAACGAATATTAGAGTTGGTCACACAAGCTATAAAAGCTGCCACAATAACTCAAGAGACATACACAGTAAAACCAGAGGTCACAACAAACTCGAATCAAGTGTTTCGATCAAATACATGGTGTGGAAAGTGCCATGGTTACGGCCATTTGGCTTCAGAATGCCCTACAGTCTCGAGAGTATTCACAGATAGATCGCCACCTAGGATGCGTTGTACTTTTTGTGGAAGAACAAATCACACGGAGGACCGATGTTACAACAAAAGAGCCTATGAAGAGAGGACCATGAAATCAGGAGATACAAGAGAAAGACCTTACACGGGATTGCCCGCTCAAAGTGTACCACCTACATCTCGTTGGGAAAATAGACCGACACATGGATATGGTGATCAGGGTCAAGGAGGAGACTATCCAAGAGGAGCCGCGCGTGATCAAAGGAGAGATGGTCCAATCCAGTGCTGGAGATGTCATGGCTTTGGCCATACTCAATCTAGATGCCCAAACGAAAAGAAACCAATTGATTATACCCCACTATGTAGGTACTGTAGTGGAGAGGGCCACTTTGATGAAGATTGTCCAAAACGAAGAGCTGCCGCCAGCAAGGAGAAAGGACCAGTAGGGTCCTCGAACTATGTCGATACTCAGATGCATTCCACATCAAGAGTTCAAGAGCACGTCCCTACAATCGGAGTAGTGTTCAAGACACCGAACCCTCAAGAAGGCTCTAGCTCGTCAATGCACTTTGTGGATGCTTACGAGGCTAAGAAACCACACAAAGATCCAACCGTGGCAATAGTCACAAGAACTCAAGAGTATTCGAAGACGAACCAAGGAGGTCAAGGTGAAGAAGGGAGTCAAGAGAAGATCGCTGAGCGTGAAGAGGTAGAAAACCAAGTTGGAGGATTTGCCGAGCAGCAAGAGCTTGAGGATGGGGAAGAGATTGAGATTCTTCCACCAGTGACTAAGGAGTTTGTGCCGGGCATAGCACCATTCCCTGAAAGATTGAAAGCTCCTAAGATTAGAAAGGAAAGAAAAAGTTCGGAAGAAGTGGATATTGTAAATTTGCTCGCTGATACGGAAATCACGCTGGACATTGGCACATTGCTAAAATGTTCACCTGTTTATAGGAAACAATTCTACAACGAATATATTAAGAAGCCGAGGAAAGCTCGAGATAAAAATAGACAAGATAAGGATGTCCAAGGAATCATTCAAAGTATTACGACGCAAATTGATTCGAACGCTCCAGCTGTGACGGTCAAAATTAAAGGATATGCAGTCCTTGGTGCTCAATTAGATAGTGGAGCCGCAGTCAACCTTATGACTGAGTTCATGATGAAAGCTTTGGGCCTCAACCACATGGAAGAAACGCCGATGTCTTTGAGAATGGCGGATCAGACACAAGTGAAGCCTGCGGGCCTTTTGAAGAATGTAAGCACAGTTGTGGGCGGTTTAGAGTTTAAAGTTGATTATCTGATAGTAAGACCAAGGACTTCAGAGGCGACCTTCTCGATCCTACTTGGACGGCCATGGCTGGTGCAAGCCGAATGTGTGCATGACTGGCGCACGGGTTTTATTTCAATAGGGCCAAAGTCTGATCGGATTCAAATACAAGTATCCACACCTGCAAGCAACAAGAAGAAAACAATAATAGTCGATGAGATGGAAAAGAAAGAAAAGGAGAAAGCAAGGCAAGGGATTGCACGAGCTAGGTTTTCTTTGAACACGGACACCTACAAGGATCTGCTTCAAGACGGGTTCAACTTGCAGCTCTTTAAGAATCAAGACACGAAGATGGGAGAGTATCAAAACCCATTGCTCTATAAAAACGATTCCGATCAGGAGTTGCTAGGATGGTTGACACATACAAGTGAATTTGATTGCTACATGTTGAGTATAGATGCAAGTAAAAACAAAGCTACTCAATCCCTGGAGAAGGGAACTTCAAGAGAAGACCTGAAACTGGAGTTAGCTCCGACAATGGAAGTGCAACAATTGAGAGAAAGAGTTAGAATGCTAGAAGTAGAGATTCTTAAGAGAAGTCGGGAATTGGAAAAAGAAGTGAAGAGCAAGTCTAAAGTGTCGGAAGCCATTGCAAAAGCTGAATTAAAGAAATTAGGTTCAATCGAAAGAGAACAAAACGGTGATTTATTGGCTAACCATGCACGCGTGATCGGAGAGCACATTCCAATCACAGTGTCATCGAGGAATAAGGAATACTCGCGAGAAGCTCAATTGGAAAAATGGGAAGTTTTTCCAGAAAAGTTTTTGAGTATAGGGTCAGAGCTACCAGACAGGGTACGAGATTGTATTAAAACGACACTCAAAAATTTCGGCGAGGCCTTTGCATGGTCATACAGTGATTTGAGAGGAATTGATCCCCAAATCTGCCAACATTATATAGACTTGGAAGAAGGCACACGGCCAATATGTCAACGACTCAGGCGAACGAATCCAGTCTACTCGGAATTGATCAAGTTGGAATTGACTAAGTTATTGGAAGCAGGATTCATATATCCCATCACATCCAGCGAATGGGTATCACCAATTGTAGTTGTTCCGAAGAAAAATAAGAAAATCCGTATTTGCATAGATTATCGAAAGTTGAACGAGCGCACAAAGAAGGATCACTTCCCCTTGCCATTTACTGATCAAATCTTGGATAGAGTGGCTGGCCATAAATTGTACTCATTCTTGGATGGTTTCAGTGGGTACAACCAGATCCAAATCCATGAAGAGGATCAATCAAAGACTACTTTCACGACAGAATGGGGTACATATGCATATCGGGTGATGCCATTTGGGTTATGCAATGCATCGGCCACATTCCAGAGAGCAATGATAGCTGCATATCAAGACTACTTGCAGGATTGGATGGAGATATTTCTCGATGACTTTGCAATCAGAGGCGACGATGAAAACATGACGGAGAGGATCGAAGCAATTTTAAGAAGAAGCATCGAAAAAGGCATCGCATTAAATCCTGAAAAGTGCACATTTGGAGTACGAAGAGGATTGCTTTTGGGACATGTTATTTCTGAAAAAGGGATCGCGGTTGACGAGGATAAAGTGGAAAAGATCGGACAACTTCCACCTCCGCAAAATTTGCGACAACTCAGAGGATTTTTGGGCCATGCAAATTACTATCGACGTTTTAAATTTTGCATCTATAGCGGCACCACTGACGACTCTTTTGAGGAAGGACCAACACTACGAGTGGACTGGAGAGTGTCAAGTTGCATTCGAATCGATCAAAGAAAGCTTGATAAATGCACCTATTTTGGTAGCACCTGACTGGACGAAGGAATTCCATGTGCATACCGACGCTTCTCATACTGCGGTTGGAGCAGTACTATGCCAAGCCGATGAAAAGAAGTTGGACCATCCTATTTATTACGCAAGTCGCAATTTGAATAGCACTGAGAGAAACTACACGACTACAGAAAAGGAATGTCTCTCGATGATATTTGCGGTGAACAAGTATCGGCATTACTTGATGGGAAAGCATTTCACTTTTTATGTGGATCATGAAGCCCTTAAGTATATCATTAACAAACCCGAGCTATCAGGGCGACTGATGAGGTGGATGCTACTTCTCCAAGAATTTCAGTTCACAGTGGTCACCAGACCAGGCAAAGCATATATATTGGCTGACCATTTATCTCGAATTGTTAATGAAAAGCCAATCTCTGGTGTGCCCGACGATGCTCCTGATGGGCATCTATTCCAGGTTGATGCTAAAATACCTTGGTATGCCGACTTGGTGAATTTCTTATGCACTACCAAATATCCGCCAGGAGCAAGCAAGAGAGAGAAGCAAAAACTATTAGCATTGGCGAAGCACCATAGCATCATTGGAGGGCAACTCTATCGATATTTTGTTCATGAGAGCATTTATCGGAGGTGTCTCGAGGAAGAAGAAGCAACCCTCGTGTTGAGAGCTTTGCATGACGAACCTTGCGGTGGGCATTTTGCTGGTGAATTGACGGCAAGAAAGATTTTATTGGCTGGGTATTGGTGGCCAACGCTGTTCAAAGACTCGCACACATACTGTAAGAAATGCGACAAATGCCAACGAATGGGCAAACCCACATTAGCACATGCTGCTCCTCTTACGCCGGTGCTCGCTCTTAAGCCGTTTGAGAAATGGGGAATTGATTTTGTGGGGCCTATTGATCCTCCCTCACGACGAAGATCCAATAGGTATATCTTGGTCTGTACTGACTATGTTACCAAGTGGGTGGAAGCCAAAGCTCTGAAGACTGACCGAGTTGTTGATGTAGCGAAATTTTTATACAAACAAATTATCACTCGATTTGGATGCCCGTTGGAAATAGTGAGTGATAGAGGAACACATTTTGTCAACGAATTGATCGAGGAGTTAATGGAAGTATATAAGATCAAACATAGAAAAAGCACTCCATATTACCCGAGAGCGAATGGACAAGTGGAGGTCACCAACAAGGTGCTAGAACAGATTCTGACAAAGACGGTAGCTGTGCATAGGAGAGATTGGGATGAGAGACTTTTGGAAGCGTTGTGGGCGTATAGAACATCCTACCGAGTGACAACCAAGAGCACTCCGTTCTCCCTAGTATATGGCGAAGAAGCCATCTTTCCCATCGAAAAAGAAGTTCCGACATTAAGAGTGGCCATCGAAGCCAGGTTGGGCGAAGAAGAGTCATTAAAGGAAATGTACATACAACTGATCAAGCTGGAAGAAAAGAGACTTATCGCACAACAAAGTTTGGAAGCTATTCAGAAGAGACGTAAGGAGAGGCATGATAAGAATCTCAAAACATATGTGATTCAAGAAGGGGATTTGGTGCTAGTTTACGATAGTAAATATTATAAATTCCCGGGGAAGTTACAGACAAGATGGGCAGGACCGTTTAAGGTGGTGGAACTCAATTCCAATGGTTCCATGCAAATTCAAGATTTAGGAGAAGAATATGCTCCCGTGAAGGTTAACGCGCTTAGAGTTAAACCATATTTCAAGTGATATTAGGACGGGAGAAGCCAGACGAGATCCAAGAAAAAGAATGTAGTAGACTCCTTGTACATACATGTATAGTATTATATATATATATGCGCATATGTAAGCTATGATTTGTGTGTCATAAATATTCTTCCTTGCTAGCTCAAGAATTTTGGACTTCTAATTATTTTTCTTGTGTTGCGCAGAGACTGTTAGGATTTAAGTAACAAAATGGCAGACCAAATAACGCAACTCTATTTGTACGAGCTGAGGATATATTTCTCGGACCAAACATTCGCCCGCATGGACATAGATGTCGACGACTTTGAGACGGAATACGATGTTGAGGAAGCGCATTGGCTGGTATGCTTTATAAACCAGGATTTGGGTGTTGCATTTTACATTGAGTGTTTTGAGGAATACCTAGCTCGACATGTAGGATGGGCGGGAGATCGATATTACTATTTTGATCCTTCTAGGGAAATGCCTAACGAGGAAAACGATATCACGTGGGCTTGGGCAGATGTGCTAACGCTAGGAAGTGATGACGGAGCTCCTGAAGTTGAGCCTGACTCGCCCTAGAGAAGTTGTCGGGATGCGAGTACGATGTGAGACTACATGAGACATTCCGGAGACTCACATTCTAGGACACCTAGGGATAGGTATACGAGGGACTAAGGCATAGCTGGCTGTAGTTACCTAGTGAAAAGTCGAATCGAGGAATACATATGTAGTGTCTGTAATTGAGAGAATGAAGTGAAGAGGTGGTTGATCTGTCAAAGGCTAGTGTGTATATGTTTGCATGTATGTGTGGGAACCGTGGGAAAAGTCCCTTTCTTCCTCTCCCTAATTCTCAGGACTTGGGTGAACTAATTAACTATGAAAAAAAAAAAAAAAAAACAAAGAAAAGAAAAGAAAAAATTTATGTTGCTGTGATCGTACCAATGCGCTATGGTGGGCTAGTAGGTGGGTGGATTTATCCTGGCCGGGTGGTTAGGACCACGAACCGCAGCTAGTTTTGCCATAGGCTTGGGATGTATGTGATTGTGTCTTAGCTATGCGCCATAACAGGTTGGTAGGTAGGTGGAGCTATCGTGGCTGGGTAGTCACGACCACGAGCCGCATCCAGCTTCGTTATGGGCTAGCTGATATATGTTATGTGTCGTCATTGTGTGTTTGGGTGTTGTGCGCTGCATTGCATTGGTAGATGGGTGGAATCAACCTGATCGGGCGGTCAGGTCCACGAATCGCATCCAGTGTCAATGTAGGCCAACGTGCGATAAAAATAAAATTTTCATATGAAGTTATTCCCCACTCCTGAGGGGGAGAGAGAGAGAGGAGAGGGCGAAGATCGCCTGGAAGGGAACATTATTTGCTTGTGTGATTGGTATGTGTTGGCTTGCGACAGATCAGCTCACCTTGAATCAACATTCTTGAAGGCACGGAGACTGTATATGTACTTATGGATGAGGCTTTAGCAAGGTGATGCAACGGTCTTGCTTTATAACTTGTGTGCTCTATCTGAGGGTTTTTTTTTTAGTATGTGGGACACTCCAGGGTTTGATGTATGTCTTCACTTGTGCTCGAGTCTCGATGGCTTCTGTAGGAAGACGATGGAGATTCTTCGGGAACGTCTAGTCATGGAATGATTGTACATAGCGAATAGTAGGTCAATAAAAGGGGTATGCATTTTGGGTATTTTTGCATGTCCTGTTGGATTCATTTCAGTTGTTGTTGTTTATTTTGGTATTCTCTTTCTTTTTCTCGCAATGACAGTGCATGTGTAATTCATGGAAAGGTGTGCATGTGTTATTTTGGTTGAGATCATTTTTCATAATGGAATGTATGAGCAAATTGATGCAAGGCTGAAATGGAATTGCGTATATGTGCATGTTCGTGGATCATTTTGGAAGTGACTGATTTGTATGTATTCATGAGTGATTTTTTGAGCACTAATAGCTTCGATGAGTGCAGGTTCAGTGGAAGTGACGGCTTGATGAAAAGGTATGTGAACCAATTGAAAATTGACATGTTCATGGTTGTTTGGATTTTATTGCAGCATGTAGTGGCTTGTCGAGGACGACTTCGCAAATAAGAAGAGGGGAGTATGTTAGCCCACAAAATGGTTGATTTTTATGCACTAATGTGGTTTTATTTGGCAGGAAAATTTGTTTGATTGCAGGTACTTGAAGAATTGTTCAAATGGTTGATATGAAGTATTTGGGAATTACATGGCGCTTCCTTGGTCGAAGAGGAAGGCTATCAACATTTGGATTGTGACTGTGAAAGATCTAAGCATGTTCAAGATGCCATCACTTGTTTTGAGTGGATGCAGCTTTTCGAAAATGTGCGAGAGTCCATCTTATTAAGAATGGAAAGAAGATTGCTGCTTTTGTACCGAATGATGGTTGCTTGAACTATATCGAGGAGAATGATGAAGTGATGATTGTTGGATTTGGTCGGAAGGGTCATGCAGTTGGTGATATTCCTGGTGTTCGATTCAAAGTTGTGAGGTTTTCCGGAGTCTCTTTTCTTGCTCTCTTCAAGAAGAAAAAAAAAAAAAAAAAAAAAACCAAGGTCTTAGAGTGGATTGGAGGCTTAAGAAGAAGGGGACCCAAGGGGATAAGGCGATCCTTCTGTGTGGTGAAGAACACCGAGAGTTGAAGGAAAAGTCGGCTGCCAAGAAGCGAAGGGGGTTCTTCTATGTACGGGGGGATGGTGTTCTTCTGCAAAAAAGACGAGAGGAGGGAAGCTGCCGCAGAAAAAGGGGGGGGGAAGGCATATATCACACGGGGGGATGCGAATGTTTTTCTTCTTCTTCGTCTTTTTGGTAGAGGCTGCTCTGTGTTTTTGGGGGAACAGTAAGCTCTGAGGGGGACTGGGGGCATCTGCTCTGTCAAAGGAGGACGGCCAAGCGGAGAAGTGAGGACAATGGCAGAGTTCGTTTCTGGCCAATCCTAGAGGATAGAGAAAAAAAAAAGGGGAGATCAAGGAAGGGAAAGATTGTCTGCACTGGGGGAAGGCTCCCTTTACATGTGTTGTTTCTGATGTGGTGCAACGTCGTTGATGCTATCACAAACCATGCGGAGATGGTCGACAACATGCTCGAAGTTACAGTGCTTTTCAACTCATGAAATGATCCAGCGATTGAATTGAGCTTGTGGGTGCGCGTTGGTGGAGTTCTTGTCAAAGAATATTTTTTCAGGTATAACTAATCCATAGGGATTAGCAGTATGCACTCGAATTCTTCTGTGTTACATCTTGCAAATGGGTTCCATGTTTTGCGCTTATTGTCCACCTCTAATAGATTGTCATATGATCTGTGCATATTCTAATAATTGAAGAATTAAAGTCTACGCAAAGATTAATGTTCCATTTGAAAAATAAAACGATTGGATCTTTTTGCATTTCCCTACGGCATTCTCCATAGGTGTCTGCTATGTGCTGTGAACTGATTGGCTTTAGCTTCATTTTGGAAAAATCTCAGAGAGAGAGAGAGGGAGATTCTTAGCTTCTCCACACTTGTCGTCTACAATTGCTTACGCTTTGCTTTGCTTGGCATTCGGTTGCACGGGTAATGGAAGCTGCGGAACTTAGTTCTCCTCATTTGATGATCGACATCCTGAGGTTAAGTGGGCACAAAGATCCAACTACATCTTCCTTACAGTAGAATTACCAGATGCTAGGGAGCCAAAGGTTAAGCTTGAGCCAGAGGGGAAATTTTGCTTTAATGCTATCGTTGGTCCTTCTAATGATGTATTTGAGATCGAGTTAGAGCTTTTTGACAAAGTGGATGTTGAGGCAAGTAAAATCAATATAGGCCTACGCAACATTTTCTGCGTGATACAGAAGCAGACAAAAGGTTGGTGGAAAAAATTATTGAAAGCTGATGGGAAGTCTCCTCTATATCTGAAAGTTGGTTGGAACAAAGGGAGTCGATGAGGACGAGGAGGCAAAAAATCAAAATTTGATGACTTTGACTTCAGCGGCATGGATGACTTCGCGGTATGAGGATCTGACTGCATGTTCCCATGATGCAAATAGGAGTGTTGAGCCCGATAGTGATGATGAAGGCATGCTCTATCTTCCTGACTTACATAAATCTGGTTGATATGTCTTCGTTAGTGAAGATGGGGAGTTCTGTACTCGTTTGATTTACACTGGAAGGTGTTATTACTTCTTTGAAGGCTGCTCATATCAAGCAGCAAGTACTTTCAATCACATAATATATGGTTGGATAGTACTAGCACCGCTTTGAATGGGAAGAGGCTTTGTGCCCCATTCTCATGGTATTGGTAGAACATCCCACTAGGGAGGTACATCCAGATAGCAGAAAGCTTTGTAGAAATCTTATTTGCTCTAGCAAAAATTCTTATGCTTGGACATACATTCACCGAATACATCTCTTCTGAATAGGCAATTCTTATGGAGAAACTTCTGTGATTGGTGAATGAAATTTAGCTTTGTGGGTGTCTTCAAAAAAAAAAAAAAAAAAAAAAAAAAGTGGACCCAAAGTAAAAGAAAGTAGCCTAGTACAAGTTAGTTGAACGAAACCTAGGTGTGTGTGATACACTTTCCCGTACACTTAGGAACACTTCATTTTGGTGCGTTTGCCGGGAATTTATGAGCTAGTGCATAGACATAGGAAGAATCCATTGCGAGATAATTGTGGGCTCTAGGTAATCCAAGTAGACCGATTCCGAGGGATTTAAACCGAATAAAGTCTCGTATAATCATTTTTCCCTTGGGCTCAAGACCCTAATCATTTTGGTGCGTCTGCCGGGAATTTATGAGCTAGTGCATAGACATAGGAAGAATCCATTGCGAGATAATTGTGGGCTCTAGGTAATCCAAGTAGACCGATTCCGAGGGATTTAAACCGAATAAAGTCTCGTATAATCATTTTTCCCTTGGGCTCAAGACCCTAATCATTTTGGTGCGTCTGCCGGGAACATATGAGCTAGTGCATATACAAAGGAAGGATTCCTCGAGGGATAATTATGTGCTCCAGGTAATCCAAGTAGACCAATTTCAAGGGATAAGTAACAAAATAAAGTCTTGTATAATCATTTGTTCCGTGGGCTTAGGAACACATCAAATGTAAAGAAAATACATAAACCAAAATTGTATGACAAAGAAAAATACGACCTAAAATCAACTTCATCTTCAATCTGTTTCATCTTTATACATCTTAATTTGTTCTTCAAAGACCTGTTAAAACTCAACCAGCAACAGCTAGACACGCAAAATTATTAAATTTCATATTCAAATCTTCTCTTAGTTTTCCTGCAAAAGAAACCCACACTAAAGAAATTCATTAATCATGCTCATCATCAAACATTACTTCATACATTTCATCATCTCTTTGTTTAAATAATTTAATTCTTTTGCCAGTAATTAAGTTTTTAAGAGGAGTGCCATCTAATTCGCGTAAGGCATACGTTCCATTATCATAGGTTTTGACTACCACATAAGGTCCAAACCAACGTCTTTTAAGTTTCCTACGGGCATCATACTGAGAATCAAACGTACTATCATACAGTAAAACCCAATCATTAACTTGAACCGGCTTTGGCCTTAACCTATGTGATTTATCAAAATACTTCTTATTTTTTAGTCGAGAATCTTTTAGTTTAACTATAGCCTCTTCTAAACGTTCATTCCCTTGCTCTAATTGCTGGATTCGCAGTGCTAATAAATCTTCTGTCGACAGATTATCTTCCCATGGTAAAGTAGTCCAAGTAAGAATTTGCATATGCACAGGGAATATCGGTTTCTGGCAATACATCAACTCTGCCGGCATATACCCCGTTGTTCTAGTGCAGGTCATTCTATCAGCCCACAACGCAAATGGCAGATATTTTGGCCAATTCTTAATTTCTCCATTACAAGCTTTGGAAATTGCTTTAATAATAGGAGAATGCCCTCGTTCAATCTTCCCATTAGCTTCAGGGTTGTAAGCAATAGTAAGGGCTAAGCGAATTCCATGCCTATCAAAGAATTCTCTAGCCTCCTGCGCATCTAACTCTCCCCTATCAGCCACTACCTTTTCTACATAACCAAATCGTGAAATGACATCCTCAAGAAGAAATTTGCATACATTAAAAGTTGTCTTAGATCTTAAAGCTCGGCCTTCTACATGATTCGTAAGATCTTCACGTGCCAAGACTATATATTTCATCTTATCGATACCTTTGGGCATGGTAACTAAGTCTACAACCCATTTATAATGGATGCATGGAGGATAGGTAGGATGCAACGGATCCCTATGTTTGACTGAGGAATGAATCTGACATACATCACATGAATTCACATAATTTTTAACAGTAACATAAATCCCTGGCCACCAGTATCCTTCTCTAATTTTTTCATACGTAGCTATAAAACCTTTATGTCCTGCCCATAAAGTATCATGCATACTCTTCATGACTTGTAACTGAAGATCCTTAGTACCTAGTACTCGTTGTGGCAATCTAATTTTTCCCCTAGCATGTCTCCAAATTAAACCTTCTTTCAGAAAAAAGTTGTAAGCTCTTTTCCTAATATTCCGAAATCTATTTGAAGACCATGAAGGTGCCCTAACCAAAGTACTTAAATACTTTCCAATATCTTCTCAATCTCCTTCGTATTCTTCAATATTAAAATGTTCATATGCGTATGCTTTAGAATCATAATTAATTGCATTTATTTATAATTTTGTTTCTTCCTCATTGTCAAATCTAGCTCGAGAAAGCATATCAGCCACAGGATTAGATTTACCTGCAATATGTATCAAAACAGGATTTATAAACTTGATGTATGAAATCCATCTAAGCATGGCAATGTCGGGTGATGAACAGTTTGTAATCATTCCAATCAGAGGTAGACAATCTGTCTCGTCTATTACATTTGCACCTATAAAATATTCTTTATCGGATTTTAATGCCGTGACTAAACCCCATAGTTCTCGTTTAATTTGCGGATAATTTCTTTGCGTATCGTGTAAAATCTTTGCTCCAAATCTCACAGCATACCTATTGCCCTCTTCATCGTCCTGACCAATAACCCATCCTATTCCTATAGGGCTCATATCAACAGTTAAAATGATAGGTTTTTTATCAGTATAATCTACTCGCTTTAAAATAGGAGCTTCAAGGAGTAATTTCTTTAACTTTTTCATAGCTTTTGAGTGTTCTTCAGTCCAAAGAAACTTTCGATTCTTCCTTAGCAAAGCATAAAGACAGTTTGCAACATGTGCATAGTGTGGGATCCAGATGGCATAAAACACACAAGCACCAAGGAATCGTCTTACCTCACTAATATTACTACAGGTTTCAGAAATCTTGTTTATAGCGTCGACTTTAGGTGGATATGGCCTCCGACCATAATGTCCACATAAATGCCCAACTATAAGTACCTCATTGACACCAAAAATAGATTTCTCAATGGAGAATGTGAGACCAACCTCTTCAAATCTCTGGAAAATCCTTTCACAGTCAGAGATATGATCTACTACAAACTTCCTACAGCCAGAGGAATCTAAAGTTTCATCTTTCGCATTCTCAATACATCCTTTAATAGGAATGTCACCAATAAATGGCATGGCTATATTAGGAATGAAGTCATGTAATACTGAATTCATGGCGTTCATCATATGCGCTACTGAATTAGTAGCTCCTTGCGGCAAAGTGCACATGCGAACTAAGCCTAAAGGAGTTTTCATGGTCGTAATGTCTCTACTTTCAATAGCAAGCTGAAATTGATGGTAGCCAAAATACAAGTCTCCCATTGAGTAAATGGCATGACCAGCGAAGGCTTCAGCGAATTCTCCTACAATGGGCCCAGTACCTACATTCCTAATAGTAACCTTGTTAACAGGTTGTAAATCTTGAATGAATCGTAACTTGCCATTTTTCTTTGGAACAGTAAACCACCTACTTGAGTAGGGTGCAGACGATGGCTCTAAAATTCGCATGTGAATCTTTTCCTTAAGAAGCCGCATTAACTCTGGTAAATGGGCTTTCGGAACAGGTATGGGTCGAAGATTCCATGGAATGTGAGGCACTGTAAAGATGATCATTGGTGGTACAATTTCTGGGTCTACACAACCTATCTCATGGGAATATAAAGAAAATGCCTTTCCATGCTTTCTAATCACTCTTTGAAATAGTTCACGTTCCTCGGGTAACAAAAACTTTTCATCATTTCCTATCTTGATTAGCTTTAAAGTTTCTTCTATGAAGGTATGACCTATATTTGTGCGCTCTCTTAAATAAGGATCATTGGTAACTTGCCTAAACTTCTCTTCACTCTCTCGTGGTAACAATTGGGCAATCGGTTTAATTTTTTTGTCAACGGTTTTGTATTTTGTATTTACTTTTGCTTCCTTTTCATTACTCATGACAAATTTAATAATCAAATCATATTCTTCAATAGAATTTAAAAGTACAAATCTAAAATTTTCTTTTTCATGAAAAATATTTTGAAGTTCTTCAATCAATGAGTTTGAAGATAAAGTTTCAATTACGGTTTCAATGTGTTCATCACATGAAATGAATCCTTTCTCTTTATAAAATTTTTCATAATGTTTTATAATTTTTTTAGGAATTTGTTTATAATGACTGAATTGCAAATATGATGAAGGAAAATATAAAGAAAAACTATCTAAAATATCTACAGATGGGTGCGAGACATCAAACCAAGTACCACCGTTGTCTCGCTCAACAGTGGCTTCTAGGCAAAATTTTGATCATAATAAGTTCCAAACTCACGAAGAGGCATATGATCTTCGCGTAACTTTTCATGAGAACGGATGGGCGTCTTCCTAATTTGCTCCCTATTTTGTACATGGTTTGGGCTGACTATCATAACTTGGAGTGATTGTAGATCATCTTTAGATCTAATTCTTGTGTATGCTGAGCCGTCATCCATTACTTTAGTCTCCATTCCGGCTTCACATATAAATGGTTGACCTAAGATAATTTCATAAGAGCAGTTGTCCTGAATGAAAAAGTGGAATGTCTCAAAGATTCCACCTATCATTAGAGGTATGTTGGCACATGCTCCTAGGAGTGATCCACAACCATTGTCCGCGGTTCGCATTATCCAGCCGTGATTTTTATCAATAGGCCATTTAAACTTATTATATAATCCTTTCGAAATCACATTGATTTCAGACCCAGAGTCAATTAAGGCTAAAGCAGAATATGATCTCTTCTGATCTCCTAATTTAACTTTAATCTCCGGTGTGCCTCTCGCCCAAAAACTTTTTCTAAAATCACTCTGAGTTTTTTGTTTCGTCATCTGGTACAATCGGCCCTAAGAAATTTTTGTTCACATTACAGGTATTATCTTCTTCATCCTCTGAGTCTAAAGAAAGAGATTCATGAATCAAGTGAGTTACATCGGCAACATCTTGCATCTCTACCTCTTGTGACAGAGGGAATCTCTTCCTTTTAATTAGTTTAATAAAATTTTCCTTAAATTCAATTTTTGCTATTGAGAAGATTTGTTCTAAAGTCATTGTTACTGCACTTTTTAATAAGATGTCATACAATATTTCTTTCGAATCAACTTTTTGTTCAAGTTCAGAAATAAGAATAGCTTTCGGTACTCGTTTTGGTTTCTTTTCTGGTTTCTCTTCAGGTTTTGTTTCAGTTCTAGAAATTTGCTCTACTTTGTCTGATGTTTGAATTGGCTCACTAAACACAGGTTGTTTACCCTCCCTAATTTCTTTTCTTCGCTCCTCATTTGTTTTAGAACTTTCGCCTTGTTCAAACTGAACTTTCTTAGGCTTCGGCTCATCTCTCATCTTACTTCTAGTCATTCGTCTGCCTGAATCATTTGTATCTTGCTCATCATCCCTCTTTATTTTCTCTTCAACATTCGCAATATGCGAATATATCGAGAATTGATCGACAGGAGAGTTCCACGCAGTTTTCTGCATAATATCATCTCTCGCCTTTATCAAAGCTTCAATTGAGTAGTTCCTCGTTTCCCTTGTTTGTTCAGAATCAGAGTCACTATCAACATATTCTAGTTTAATAGCAGAAGCAGATTTCGAAGACTCAGAAAGGTTTTCATACAGCTTCTGCATCCCTCCTTTTCCCCAATTCGCAGCTAAGGGTAAATGTGTTCTATAGTCACACAATCGTTTGTCAATATCAATTACAAGTCTTTTCTCTTTCGCATCTTTCAATGCTTCCCATGTATAAGTCAGATGATCTGTGGCATTGCACCAGATACATCTCCTCACATTGGCATTTCTCCTTTCATTGAAATTCCTTTGGTTAAATGCTTGAGGAATTGGTTGAGGAACTGGTTGAGGTACAATCGGAGGATTAGGAGGTATAAAAGATGGATAAGGAGGTACTAATGGATGATTCAGAGCTACTAATGGAGGATTAGGTGCACTTACTGGTTGAGGATAAATAGTCGGATGAGCTTGCATTGCAGGTTTATCTTGTAAGTTTAAAGCATATACCACATTCTGCAAAGCCGCTACCCCTTTGGACATATTTTTGTGCATATGCATCATATTGTCCAACTTGTTAAACAAAATCTCAAATTGTAACTCGGTTGGTACTCTAGATGTGGATGTTGTAGGCTCAACTTTTGAATCTATATGTGTATCCCTAGTTGCCTGAATCGGAGGAAAACTGGAAGATGGTTGAGACATTGAATCATAAAGAAGTGTTTTGCGTTGCTTCATGTGAGCAACCGCCTCAACCACTGTTTTCACTACACCCCAGTCATCTGTAAGCCCATATTTCTTTCCCGGTTCTTCAAGCCTACGCTCAACCTCTACTCTTATATCTGGAGTCAAGATTTTAAGGAAATATAAAATGATATCTAGGGTAAGGGCAACTCTATCCTGTTCAGGTAATTGAGAGAATCTTTTCATAAATTCGCCATGGAGTTGCGTTAAAGAAATGTGAGGCTTAGGAGAACTAATCCATTTCATAAATCCCTCTCTATTGTGTTGACTATAGTCCTCTAAATAAAATTCTTTATGTATCTCTTTTCTAAACTAATCCCATTCCTTATTGTCATGTAGATCCATAATAGCTTTCACTCTACCTATGGCAAGTCGTCCAAGATAGGATTTCCACTTTGTATCAGATAACCGAAGAGTCATTATTTTTAACACCCAAACAGGTAGCTATTGCCAGATATAAAGCAGCTTGTCCCTATGGTCCTTAGTCTGAGTCCGCTACAGACACCCTGCGTGTGCCGAACGATTTAGGCGGATGACTTGATCCACCATCTGAGCATCTCTTATGACCCGACAGCGCAGTTACTCACATAGTCATGGGCATGTCAGGCTAGTATACTCCTAATCATTTTAATTCCCTAATAGTTCCATGAGTTCCTTTGTGTGTCCTCCATTTGTTCACATGAGCTTGTTCAATCAGCATCCTTTGCTCATCCTCCTCATCACATCTTAGTAGTACACCACTGGTTTCTCTGCCCACTTTGGACACACTTCTAGGTTAAATAGGTTAGTGTCTGGCAGATCGTCGGGCACTCCACTTGGTGGTTCTCCATGTGTTAACCTAGAGAGATGATCGGCTCTTACATGGGTATTTCCCTTTTTCACTATTACTTCAAAGTCAAACTCCATCAATAGTAGAAACCATCTCACCAGTTTCCCCGTGTTACAAGGCTTATTGACTAGGTATAATAAGGCCTGGTGGTCTATGAAGAACTTGAACTTTTTGGCTAAGAGATAGTGTCTAAATTTTTTCATTGCATAGACCATTCCTAATCCCTCTCGCTCCGTAGTTGAATAGTCCCTCTCAGCCTGATTCAGTTGTCTACTCGCATAGGCAATTGGATGATATAACTTTCCTTCATCTTCCGGCTGAGCTAATATGCATCCTATTGCGTAATTTGAAGCATCCACATGAATATGAAAAGGCTTGTTCCAATTCAGTGTTTTCAAAATTGGGGTTGTGCTAAACCGCTTCTTTAACTCATTGAATGCCTTCTCACATTCCTCTGTCCATGTGAATTGCATCAAAAGTCCATACAAGGGTTTGAGGATTATGGCATACATGTGGATAAATTGATGGTAGTATCCACAATGTCCCATAAATGCTTGCACCTCTTTTTCATTTTTCGGTCTAGGAAGCTCCAAAATCACCTTGATCTTGTGTCTTTGGTTGTCTTGCATATGCATTAGTGCTTGAATAACAATGCAGAAATTGGATGATAAAGCAATGAAATGTATTTTTGTTGGGTATAGTTCTGAAAGCAAAGGTTATAGTTTGTATCATGCATAGACTAAATGTGTTTTGGTTAGCCATGGATGTTGACTTTGTGGAAGATGCAATTCAGCTTACTTTCATGTACTAAGGAGACAAGAGTTAGCTCCAAAGTTATGTATGACACTTTGTTGCCTCTTTTTATAGGTGGAAACTCTAATGCTGATCCAAATGAGGTGATCTCTTAGCCTTTACAGGTTTTGCATAATGATGCAAATCATTCCATTTCTTATGCATACTTTAAATGAGGCACTCGTTGATGAGAGAAAACTGATATAGATGAGGCAAAGGCTATGCCTAAATGATGTTGGAATCAATATCCTATTGGTTCATACAATGTTCTTTTAAGTCAAGATTTAATATCTTTTGGGTCCATTTTACTTCCGTTGTTCTTGAGGAATGGACAAAAGCAAGTATAATACTCTATTATATTGCTTGTACAAACATCAGTGTGTGGCGCATTTCTTAGAGTAAGCACCCGAGTTCGATCCCCGATCTGTGCAGCGTGGAAACAATTTCTCATGCTTCTGTTTTAGATAAAAACACACCAAAACGGCGATGCATTTTTAATACGACGGCAGATTCTTCTCCGATAGTGTTTTTTTAACAACGTTCGCATGAGAGAACGATCGTTGTTTTAATGCTTTTGGTAGAGCTTTTCATGGGATCAACAAACACTATATAAGAGACTATTTGGGTCACTTCTATGTATCCTTCACCTAGTATTCAACACAAGCTTGGAGCTTGGACCTCAATAGAGGTGGTGTTTTGTCTAGCACATGGGGCAGCCATGGTGCTAACCTGAAGCATGTTGAGGAGCAGCTATGGAGTTCTTCTTAATGATTCTTGTCACTCTAGCACAATGGTGAGTACCAACGTGAGAATATTCACCTCATAATTGTCAATACGTGGAGACGTGAGGACTAGTATGAAGACTATGAGCAAGTGAAGGCACAAGTGTGTGGGTGAGAAGCACACAAGCATGCACACACATACACACACACGCGCACACAAGGCAAGAACAAGGAGAGGAACAATGGAGTTCTTTCCATTAGTCAAAAAGTCTCTTACATAAGCTCAATTCACAAACAATCTACCCCCAAAAATGAGCTCTCTAGCTCTTTTTATAGTTTTCTAACTAGCTTTGGTCTTGTCCAGACCTAGTGTCCGGCCTAGTTAAAAATTAGGTTCTAGAGCCTATTTGAGGGCTCAAACGGAGTCTAAAAATTATGAAAATTGATATGTAGCTAGTTCTAATACTCCTCAAGCTCGAGGACTCCTCGGCTTGCACAAAATGGAGTCTATTCTACCAGAAACGGAATTTACAATGTTTGTGTAGTGATTAAAATCACTTGAGTTGTAAATGGTCCATGGAAAAAATGATTGGGCCTTGTTGTCGTATTGTGCATGACTGCTCCGTTGTGCTAGTATGCTCTTCATCTGACTTGTATGCCAACACTCCCCCCTTCCTAGCGTATGTCGCCCCTGACAGACCTCTGTTCTATCGGGTGGTCGATATAGTATTGGATGACATTGGTGGCAAGTTCGTGTTCTCCTATTCTTAAGCCTCTTGCTAGATCAGCTTCCAATGCATCCCAAGTTATTGCGCCAGGGACCTCTGGTTGTGGTGTGGTGTAGTACTCAGAGTACATTGCTTGTTCACAAGCAAAGAGATGGAGCAGGTGTGTTGGCTTCGGTGCGAAGACCTCCGAGTGATACTCCGAGAAACCTGATCTGAACATTTCTTCGAAGGTCTATTTGTAACATGCAGGGAGGTATTTGATGCGTGCATGCCAGGCGTAAGCCACACGAATACTGGGGGTGGTGCTCATGTCATACACCAAATCATAATTTCCATTGGTAAACCCCGGTAGACGTACCTATGGTGCGGCTGCATTTTTAAAGGTTTTCAGGACTACCTGCATCATATCTAAAATCTTAAGCATCATTTGAGCTGCCACATCTGGCATGGGCTTCAATCGCGGCATCCAATGTCGAGTTGTTCCCATCATGTATGCTACCGACGGTGGTCCCTGTGGTGGCACAATGTACGGGTAGTTTAGCCATTCTTTGCATTGCGCGTTGTTCTACACTTTGATATTGAATGCCTTCCAAGACCTGTGGCGTGGAACTGGACCGTAGCATGGATTGTATAGGAGATGTAAAGGCGCGTTGTTCCATGTGCGTAGCATTTCTGGATATGTCTCTAGAAGAATTTGCCACCAGGTGGGTTGACGAATTTTGCCTTTTTGCACCTCTGGAGAAAGGTCTTCGGGTTGAAATTGGGTAGCAAAGGTAGGAATCTTACCCGTGACTCTCTGTATTTCTGCATTATAATCAGCCAAAATAATATAATAAGGCTTGTATTGGAGTTCAGATGAGAGGATAAGGCGTCTCGATGACAGGTTCTTGAAGTAAGCAAATTGTAGCACAGTTTCCTCTATGATCCTCATGGCCTGATTTTGCACTACTGTGCGCTCTTCGTGAGAACTCCCGATTTCCTCCACTTGACGTAGCCATGGAGGCCGTGGTGCTTCGAATGTGTCCTGAGCTTCTTCCGTTTGTTGGCCTCCTGGGAAGGGTTGTGGATCGTATTCTTCTTCAAATGTTTGTTCCACAGGAATTTGTACTACTTCTTCGTCGGTGGGAGCCTCTGGAGAGGAAGGTGGTCTCTCATATTGTAGTAGACGTGCTTGCAATTCGGTGACCTGTTTCTGGAGATCTTTTAAGGCCTCTGAGTCTGTGAGAAGTGAAGCCGCGGAGGAGGTGGTTTGAGAGGCAGCTATTGTTTCTTTTTGGTGTTTCTGCTTAAGTTGACCCAGTTCCTCTGATAGTTGGACATGTGCTTCAAGCAGCATGGCATAGTCTTCCAATATGATCTTGATATTGTCGGGGGTCACTGCTTGAAACTTTGATGGGCTGATGGGTGCCCCAGGTGTGCTTTCGATAGCTGCTTTTAAGTTTTCCTGATTTTGTAATTGCAGACGTCGATTCTCTTCATGAGCGGTAGCAAGATGTCGCTTGAGTAGGGCCATATTTCGCTGAAGCTTTGAATTGCGTTCCAGTTGTGTCCGTAGATGACCTTCTACCACTTGTATTGCTTCCTGATCTGTGTTCTGTAACTGTACCTCCAATATGCTATGAGCCTCTCGGAGAGTTTGGAATTGTGTGTGGAGGCGAGCATTTTCCTCTTCTAGCGCAGCAAGGCGGTGTTGTAGTGTCTCCGAGTGCTCTTGCAGGCGTTCATTCTGTTGTTGGAGCTGATTGTATTCTGTCCTTAATTTTGATATACAAGCTAGCATGGTGTCCAATGCATTGCCTATAGATGAGGGGGTGGTGTTTACAATGGAAGATGCATGGGAAGGGAATTGGGGAAGGGGAAGAGTGAATGATGTGTCTATTGAAGACGTGTGTGTGGGTGAAATTGGTGGAGGGGGAATGGGAGGAGGTGGAAGCGTGGGGGGAGGGGGAGGTGCCGTGGGTGGTGAAATGTCCATACTTTCAGGAGTGGGTGCGAGTGTGGGGTCTACCATATACATTGGAATGGTGGGTGGTGTGTGTGTGTGTGAAAGTGGTGAATAGATGAGAAGTGGGGTGGGGAGCTGAAAATAAAGGGAATGGTTGAGACCTGGGTTGAAAAGTTCTAGCAAGGAAGTTATGGAGGGACTGGAGAAGTGGAGAGATGGAGGTTGGGGGTTGAGGTTGTAGAGTTGAGGAGGGCATGAAGGGTGGTGTGGTAGTAGGGAAACCCATGAATATGGATCTGGAGTCAGGATGACCTATGGCTGAGGGCATGGGGGATGGTTGTCCTAGGGCAGGCTCTATGAGCGATTCGGTGGATTGTGTAGTGATGGTGGTTGCTTCATAGATTGGGTTATCAGAGGTGGAGAATAGGGTTGAACTAGAGATGGGAGTACGGAAGATGAAGGTTTGTTCGGTGGGTTGAGTGGTCGAGGTGATTTCCACGGTTTCTGTTCTAGGAGGCGATGGTGGGGTTGTGGGTGGTAGTGGCTCGGTTGATTCCTCATGGGTGATTGGGTGCTCTTGGCTAGCGGTTTCTGCTGCTTGGGAAGTTGTCCCAATGGGTGCGGATGTAGTAGTCGGCCCTTCTGCCGTTGTAATGGGGATCTGGATGTTTTTACCTGACCGTGGTCGTGTGTGGAATCTTCGTGGATCATATTGAACTGGCGATCTCCTAATGGCGGTCCGAACTGCTTCTACTACCTCATATGTTTCTGCCATTAATAAGAGACCTTCACTATATTCTGAGTCAACTCCTGCTTCTTCCAACAGCTGAGTCATGAGTACTCTACTGCTCTGTTCGGTGAGCAGTTGTTGCGATCGCACTCGTTCCATGATTTGATACAGCCTTCGGAGTTCTGCTGTATAGGCTGGGGCTTCAGTGGTCTCCTCTTCATATGCTCCTTCTTCTTCTAGGTGTCCTTGTTGTTGACCTTGCTGAGCGTCACTCCAATGTACATGGCGACCGTCTGTAGATTTTCTTCTTCTTTGTGAAGATGTGCCTTGTTCTTCTGCATCTGAATAAAACTCTACATCAGAGAGTTGTGTACTTTGTAAGAATGCTTCGAAGTCCTCGGGATCCATTCCTTCAACATCTCCAGTTGTAGCAAATTCAAATTCAGATGGACTAGGAGGAGCTGAAGGGGCAGCTTGTGTCGTAGTTTTAGATCCAGACCTGGGTATCCTAATGGTAAAGGGAGGTACAGTGGCCTCCCCCCGTGGCAATACTTCAGGAGTAGTCAGAACTTCCCTTGTCTGGACACAAGGGATCGCACCCCTCATGCGCTTGGATTGATGTGTGGACGTCTTGAGCTTCTTAAACATTTGTAATTATGCCCAAGTTAAGGCACGTTCAATGGGAACATCGTATGCTAGGCACCGGTAAATAATGCGTGTGATTGCACAGCAACCATTCACCACTAATTTCCTAGAAGACCTTTTATTTGCTTCATACAATTGATCTATAATCCATACAGGCAGCTTAATTGGTAACGCACCTGTCTCCGCTAAGTAGAGAGCGAACCAGATTCTTTTGTGTGGTTGTGTGAAGCGGTCTTGGCCGGGGAAAGCAAAATGTTGCATGCACATACGGAGAGGGATGGACACGTTTGGTGTGAGTGCTGCCATGTCTTTAAGCTTCACTAGTTTCCTATCCTTCATGTTAGTAGGAACGAGAGCATCCTTCTCAGAAGGTACATGTGTGCCGTGCATATTCAAAGCAGAGCTCACCAACTCCAAGGTAAGTTCAAACCTCTTTAACTCGTTGTTGCCCAGCAAGGAAGGAAGAACAAATGATCCTGGTTTGTCCTTTTCTTCATTAGCTTGTAATGTGGAGACCAAATAATAGCATCAGAGGAGATCCGGTTTAGGTAGTGGTGCTTCAAAGTATTCTGCTAGCCCTGCACGTTGCCATATGGTCTGGAGATCCTCTGTGTTCTGTAGATTCTCAAACTCCTTGGAGAAAAATTGGAATCGAACCCATGATTTGTCATACTCGCACTTAGACTCCCATATATACTTGGCCTCTCCTAATGGACCTGGCATGCCATTGAACCAATGAGAATTGGCATGGACTCTTTCTGTGATCCCTGTGGGTGGATCCGGTACCGGGATCTGCTGAAGGTGTTGCAGCTCCACAGGTCGCTCAGTTGGTGGCACATCCACCGGTAGACTATCCACATTGATTCCTGCAGTAAGTATTCCTACTTGTGAGCTCGGGCCTGTCGCTTCTGCCATGTTACTTCTGCCTCCTGATTCTATGAGAATATAGAAACATGTGTTAACATTGTAAAGGACAAGATAGAATCGTTTTTGTCCCCATTACAACATTAACATGAGGTTCGGGAGAGATTAGTAGGTTACTAAGTGCTCGGTGCTTGTGTGTGTAGTTAGGAATTTGGTAGACCGAAGAGCTGAGTGGGATGATGTAGTGTGAGAGTGACGTAGTTTAGTGTATGGACATGGATTTACAACTAGGGTCAGGGGGTTTATTACAAGTTTGAGGTTGCCAAATGCAGTGGATGGGCTTTGATATTGATTTTGTGGAGACTCTGAAGAGTTGGATAGGGGTATCTACTTGAGAATGAAGCTTTTTAGGGACCCACTTAAGAGTGATTCTACTTTTGTGCATGGAAGAATATGTGTCCGTGCGTGATGTGTAAGACTGGGCCTCAGATGTTCGGGTGAGTGAAACATGTTGTACCGGTTGTGGCCTTGGTGTAGCTATTTGAGCCCGCAAGCAAGCCTTAGGCACCCAGATTTGTCGTGATTGTGGGCTGGCCTTCATTGACTTCTTGGGTACCCAAATAGACTTCACTTTCACAGAAGAATTAATGAAGGACTTCTTATTAGTGTCGTGTTGTTGATTACTAATAAGAGGTTTTGGCCGTGGGGTCGGCCTGGTCTGAACAGGGTATTCGCCTTTTCGCCTCCATACTTGTTTCCATGGCTGAAACAATCTGCTTTGCTCCTTTTTTTGGCATCCATTATAGGTAGTGTTCTGCTTCTTCTGAATTTGATCTGCCGTTGGTTGTTGCAACCTTCTGGTCTTTGGAAAAGAAGGGAGTTCCATCCTCTCCCCGGCTCCGTTGTTGAGACAAGCCTCTTTCTGCATCATACAGTTTTGGACAAAAATAGCATTGTCAACTTCATGTGCGCCCCTGGAAGGACCAGGAGTTTGTGCCTTGCCTAGTTCCTTGAGTGCCTCATTTTCCAATTCAACTGTAAATCGGCTATGATCTACCCATACCTGAAGAAGTCCACTTCTTAGGTTGAGGTTGACTGCATGATCATAGATCCAGTCCTGACCCAAGACAAGAGGCTCAGTGAGGTCCTATCTTGACACACTAGTACTTTGACTGTCATCACTTCGTCTTGAATGGAGATGGGAAGATCCACCTCGCCCATGCAAGGGGTTTCCACACCTCCCAATCCTATGAGATATGCTTCTATAGGATTGACAGTTAATTTCAATTCTTGACAGTAGGACAACTTGACAGCACTAGTGGATGCACCTGAGTCAATCAAAGCTCTTACAGTCTTTGCACCCTTTCCTTGTCCTACTCCTACGGTTACAAAAGGCCGTCGGTCGATTATTCTATGGGAATGCCCACCTGAAGCCTCGCACATGGCCATAGGATAGCCTACAGATTCTTGAGTGTCAGGCATAGGTGGGTCTCTGCCTTGTCTCCTCAATTTCATTCGTCGGATGCGTTCTAAAGCTTCTGCCTGTGCTTCTTCTCTAATTCGTTTCTCTTCTTCTTTACGTTTCTTGGCAGTGTTGAGTCGATTTAGCATCTCTTCAGTGAGGGGTTCTTGATATAACTTGACTCTGCATCCACTGATGTAACTTGGTAGAATATCACCCTCTAGAGTGGCTAGTTGAACTGTGCCGCTTGTGGAGATTCTATTGATAATCATTGGCCCGTAACCTCTCTTCTCTAACTTCCGTGCATGTTGCTTCAAGGTGTAGACTAGGACTAGGTCTCCTTCTTTCAAGCCCTTATCCTTGACGTGTGCATCGAAATATGCCTTTTGCCTCTTCTTGGCTGCATAATTTCCTGCTGCAGCCCTCAATCGTGTTTCACCTAATTGTTCAAGATCGAAGACTCTAGAGGACAACTCGTGGCCTGTCCAGTCATGCTCTTGTGCTACTTTCAACGTAGGTATCAAAAAGTCTAGTGGTAGCACTGCATTTTGGCCGAACACCATCTGAAAGGGGGTGGCTTGGAGTACCGTTTTATAGGCAACTCGGTATGCCCAAACAGCATGGTGTAGCTGTTTGTCCCAATCAGAGCGTTTATTGTTCACTAGTTTAGTCAGCACATTGCATAAGATCTTATTAGTGCTCTCAGCCTGACCATTAGCTTGTGGATGATAGGGGGGGCCGATTTCTTATGTATCACCAAGAATTCTTGGAGAGGTTTTCTATGACTTCATTCAAGAAGTGTGTGCCTCTATCACTCACCAACTCTATTGGCAATCCGTACCTCGTGAATACATTTTCAAATAAGAACTTTGCTGTTGTTTGAGCATCATTTTTTGTAGTAGCTTTCACTTCTACCCACTTGGTTAGATAGTCTGTGGCCACGATGATATATTCAGCATGTGAACCCTTAGCTGGGGGATTAATAGGACCAACAAAGTCTATTCCCCATTTAGAGAACGCACGTCCGCCCATCATAGGCTTCAGTGGCATCTCATCTTTGCGTATAGGGTACTGAGTTCTCTGACAAACATCACACCGTTTCACATAGGTATGTGCATCCATGTGAAGGGTTGGCCACCAGAAGCCCGCAAATAGTATTGCCTTGATTACCCGATCTGGTCCAAAGTGTCCCCCTGCTACACCTTGGTGAGCAGTATCCAAGATTTTGATATATTCACTCTCATGGACACATAGTCTCAGGTAACCATCTTTACCACGCTTGTATAGATTATCACCAATGAGTGAATAATCCTGGGCTTCTCGTTCTAAACTCATTTTCCTAGCCAGAGTCATGTCTGGAGGGAATGTTTTCATCCTTAAGAAGGATACTAGTGGTTCACTCCAATCTGGCACTATGGACACTTGATAAAGAGTGGCATGTTCCACAGGTGGTTTAGTGCAGCAGATTGGGCATTCCTTGCACAACTTTTGGACATCAGCCTCCATTGTCGGCCAATGCACCCCAAGTCTCCTTAGTGTCTGTAAGGTTCATTGCTTTGAGTAATGTTGCTTTAATGCACCTACATGTGCTAATTGCAACCATTTAGTGTACTCGTCCTCTTCTACACAACAAGCCAAGATCCCTTGATCTGTGTGCTTGTACATGCTTCCAGCCATGATGTGGTACTTCTGGGATTTTACTACCTCTCTATCCTGTGTGGCTATTACTGGGTGGTTAGGCCCGTATGTCAATATTGGCACTAATGGCTTAGCCCACTGAGGTATTACTTCCAAATTAAACAGGTAAGCATCAAGAAGATCATCTGATACTCCTTGTGGGGCCTCTCCTGATGTGAGCCTAGAGAGATGATCTGCTCTCAAGTGAGTCTTCCCTTTCCTTACCACAACCTCAAAATCGTATTCCATTAGCAAGAGAAACCATCTTACTAATCTTCCTGTATTGCACGGCTTGTTTACAAGATATAGCAGTGCCTGATGGTCAGTAAAAAATTTAAACTTATTTGCAAGCAAATAATGTCTAAACTTTTTAACTGCATATACCATGCCTAATCCTTCTCTCTCCGTAGTGGTATAATTTCGTTCAGCTGCATTCAATTGTCTACTAGCATAGGCAATTGGAAGATCCATATTACCTTCACTGGTAGGTTGCGCTAGTACACACCCAATAGCAGAATTGGATGCATCAACATGAACATGGAAAGGCTTATTCCAATCTGGTGTGGTCAAGATTGGTGCTGAACATAATCGCCGTTTAAGCTCATTGAAGGAATGCTCACATTCATCAGTCCACTCGAAGTTAGTCAATAGTCCATACAGAGGCTTTGCTATGATGGCATACATGTGTATAAATCGTCGGTAATAACCACAATGCCCCATGAAAGCTTGTACTTCCTTGACATTCTTTGGCCTAGGTAATTCGGCTATAGCTCTTACTTTCTCTTCATCCGTAGATATGCCATTCTTTGACACTATGTGTCCTAGAATTTTGCCTTGCCTGACCATGAAAACACACTTTTCTGGGTTCAGGCAGACTTGATACTCTCTACACTTGTCAAAGATTTGCCTGAGTTCAGGTATATGTGTTTGTCTAATGTTGGAATGAGCACATAGATCATCAACATAGACTTCCAAATTCTTTCTCAGGAACTCTTTAAACACATGGCACATCAATCTCTGGAAGGTTGCGGGAGCATTGGTAAGCCCGAATGGCATTACTCTAAAGGCGAATATGCCCCACTCTGTGGCAAAAGCCGTTTTATGTTGATCCTCTGGTGCAATGGCCACTTGATTGTAGCCAGAGAACCCATCTAGGAAGTTGTACACTTCCTTGTCGGCTACCCTTTCTAATAAATGCTCGGTGATAGGAAGCGAATAACTATCCTTGATAGTGGCTGCGTTAACCTTCTTCAAGTTAATGCATACACGTAATTTACCATTCTTTTTGGGCACCACTACAATGGGGGATACCCATTCAGTGTGCTCAATTTCGTAGATAAATCCAGCTTCAACCAAGCGGTCTATCTCTTCTTTGATCTTGGCAGCATAGTTGTCATTGTATGTGTATGGCTTTTGTTTTGAGGGTCTGGCCTCTGTAGTCATGGGAATCGTATGTGAGCATATCTCCGGGTCCACTCCTTTCAAATCCTTGTAACTCCAAGCGAATACATCTCTGTATTCTCTTAGCAAGGCTATTAGCTCTTGTTCTTCCTCTTCTGTTAGGTCATGGCCTATGTACGTGCATCTCTCTTCCCCTTATTCTATGGCTACCACTATTTTCTTGGTGGTTTCTTTGTTATCATAGGCCTCCCCCGATTGCGCCTCTCGTTTAGGCATTCTAATCATGACTCTCCTGTCGTCTATCTCATACTTCTTAAAATTTTCCGGGACCTCAAACAAAGATTCTTCCTCTTCTGGTGTGACTTCTCTCTTCTTTCTTTTCTTTCCTTCTTCCTTAGGAGTTACATGTGTGGCTAGCCTTACATCCTTTGTAAGCTCTCCGTGCTTCTGGGGTTGAAATTCTACTTCATAGAAGTATTCTTCATCTGATGCAAAAGGTGGGTCCATAATGATTGACTCTAGATCGGAGTCACTCGCATCCTCAAATGCATCAGGGCTAGGTTCACATTCTTCTAAAACTGCCTCACCCATGATCGGCTCTAAGGAGAAGACTGAAATGTCATAGCCATCCTCATCACAGTGAGGTGTCCATTGTTCATCATTGATGGCTACATCCATTGTTGCTAGAATTTCTGCCCAGCCGTGAGGTTCAAATTCTTCGTCTGGAAAAACTACAGGTGCATAGGCTGGGTCTTGGATTGATCGATGGGTTTCTTTTGCACCTACCTCCCTGGCTTTCTCTCTCTTCTCTTCTTCTACTGCTACCTTACACATCCATAAGTGAGTGTCTTCATGCATCCATGAGGATCCTGATCCTAGGGAATGCACCGATTCCGTATCATCTTTGGCTCTATGGATGGGGTTCCATTGGATAGGAGGGACATCTCTATGAGAGTAATCCTTGAGATTGACTTTGGTTGTAACACCTAAGTGCTGCAAATACAAGGAATTGGTTCCCCAATCCTGTACCACTTGCAACTGCCGCATAAATGGTCTTCCCAAAATCATCTCATAGGCTTGATTTTTGCTAAAGTCACAGATAGCAAATGTGTGCTCAAACTCTACACCACAAGTAGTGAGAGTTATCCCCTCTAGTAGTCCTAAGGGTCTTTCTATGTGCCCGTCAGCCATCTGCAATTTCATTCTCGTTGGCCTGAGAGCTGGCTTGCCCCATCGTTTCCATAAGGAAGTGGTAACAATTGCAACTCCTGCACCTGAGTCCAAAATGGCCTTGGTTGTGTAGCCCTGATGGGTGATGGGGAGATAGGTGTTTCCTTCTTCTCCCTCGCTCATGTCTCCTATCTTGTCCAAGGGTATTTCTGGCACTGTTCTTTGAGATCCTACCTGGGAATGTGGTTTTGCTACTTCGGGCACTTGATTGGCTACATGTTTCCACACTTCTGGTCTAACCTACAAAGTGAGATTGCACTGCACTTTGGTGTTCTTCACTACCTCCGTGTTCCTAGGTATGACTGAATCTTCGTTTCTTACCATGACTGTAGGTGCTCTCATACAAGTGGACTTTGCTTCCCATGGGCCTGTGAAATGGGGTAGTTCCTGTAAAGAATTAGACTCGAAGTCTAATCTTTCTTGAGATTGAGCACTCTCCTGCTCTCCATAAATGGAAGGAAGGTCTTGTGGGAATTGATCGTGTGTGTCATCCACAAGTTCAATGGGAGGAGGAACTTCACTCTCTTTAGCCCATTTCTCTTCTTGAATCTCTCGCAAGAATTCTGGTGTGTATTGCTTCATAGAAGAAGAGGTGTCTGGTTCAGTGGAGTTAGGCACATATGCTTCCTTGGGAGGAATTCTTATTCTATCACTTGCCCTCTCCTTAGCCTGGGAGGTGGCTCCTTTTCCAGACCTTGCAAGTAACCCCTCCAATCTATCCAATAGACCATCAAAGTGCAATGGTGTTCTCATGGGGTGAGAGCCATTGAACAAACGATTGGCTTCAAACATGGCTTGCGCCAATTCGACCATTTTAGCACAAAGCTTTGTTCGCTCTATCTCTAGATCGGCTCTAGGGTAACATTTCTCGAGATCTGTTACATTGGGCCCTTCTTGAATTCTGGCCTGATATGCTTTAAGCATCATGTCTAGATCTTCTGGAGTGGGATCTGCTAAGACTGATCCTACTCGGGGTGGTGGTTGGGTTATGTGTGGGGAATTGGTGGGTGGAGGAATGGAGGGTGAAGGGGGTGGTAGTGGCGGGGATGTGTGAGAGTGCGTTTGAGATGTGATTTCTATGATTTTGGCTTTGGTTTCTCGTAGGCTTTCCTCAAGTTCGCTCATCTTTCTTGCCCATTGCCTTTTCATACGTTCATGGCTATCTCTCCAAGCTCTTGTCCTCTTCTTATTTTGGCTCTCAGTCTCACTAACCTCCGCATTCTTTTCCTGGCCTAAGTCTTGGTTTTGCTTAAGTGCCTGGGCTTTCGTGATGACTTGTACTGGGGTTGTGGAAGTCACACTTCCTGTGGAGTCTACCACTAAGCCAATCACATTGATAGGAGTGATTTTTGGCATATTATTAGGATTCTTTGGGCAGTCTCGTAAGAGATGCTCCTTTCCACATTCCTGGCAATAGCCCTGGATTGTCACTGACTGGGGTTGTGTAGGTGGAGACAAGGGACAATCACGAATGAGATGATCTCCCTGACATCTGTAGCATGGCCCTCTTGGAAATGGAGGTCTTACCTGCCTAGGTTGAGGTCTAGGGTTGGGGTTCGCGTACATGATATTCGCATACTCTGTCTCCCAAATAGGTTCACTCGGTTCCTCACTGTAGTAAGACTCACCATGTTCAGGAGACTGCATGTAGTAAGCCTGGGGACTATCAACATGTGTAGAATCAAAGCTATGGTCACTGGGATCACTTTCTGAGACTAATGGTGTTACTGGGACTATAGCTCTATTCAGGTTTTCTTCTGCAGCAGCATACTTTACCAGAATCACATTAGTAGGCGTAGGTGGTTGCTGTGCTAGCACTGGATGGGGTCTCTGTTGGGCCTGATATTGCGGTTGGTAATTTTGCTGAGGCCTAGTATAATGTTGTGGTGAATAGTGATTCTGGTATCTGCCTTGTTGAGGGTATGGCTGAGGGTAGGTTTGTCTAACCGCTTGCTTATTGTATGGGCAATCCTGTGCTGAGTGATTTGTGTATCTTCGCTCTATGGTGCAATATTGGCTGCTAGGATTCACTTGGGGTTGAGCCGTGATGGGACATGCGTTTGCCATATGGTCACCACCGCAAGTATAGCACCTCTTTACTGGGGCAAATCTAGGAATTTGTTTACTAGAGACACCTAGTTTCTGAGCTACTTTTTCCGCAAGTTCCTCAATTGATGTGGATTGTGAGGAAGAGAGGCTAGAGGTACTATCTGAATCTTTGTAGATTTTGGAAAGCTCTAACTCCTCCCCTAGGTTATCCTCAATATCGATGCACATGCGTACACATTCTTCTATAGTCCGGGGGTCCTTCAAGTACACATATGATCTCAATTTGGTACTTAGCAATCCATCCAAGAATAAAGCCACTTGCTTAGCGGCCGTGGGTAACTCAGGACCAGGACATCGCTCAAGATATTGCCTAAATCTTCTTCCTGCCAGTCTCACAGTCTCTTGCGGGGTTTGCTTGAAGTTGTATATCAATGAGGAAGTATTATGCCTTATGCCACTTATAGAGAATTTGATAATGAATGCCTCTAAAAGTTGATCTATGCTTCTAAACTGCCTCTTGTTTAGTGGCTGAAACCATGTCAGGGTGGTGTTCCTAAGGGTTAAACCAAAGGCATTGTACTACGTGAACAGGTCTTCAACTTGTTCAGCTCTCAAGACTTGCTTAAACTCAGCTACATGATCGTAGGGGTCTCCAGTGCCATCGAAGTAGTTTTTCATGGACTTAACTAGCTGGGTCGGTCTCAAGGTCCTCGTGTGCTCTCTCGGTCTTGGCAAAGGGAAATCATCGGCATTTCTTCGGTTCCCTGGGGCTCTATGTCCCTCAGGTTCCCCTCTATTCGTTTTCGTTCTCGTTCTTTCTCTTCCCCAAGAGTTGGCAAAGCTTACCTCAGGTCTCTCTCTACTCCTTTCTCTTTGAGTCCCATGAGCTTGAGATGTTCCAGCTCCTTGGAGACCAAAGGCCACATTCGATCTTGGTTGGGGGAAAATAAATTCTCCTTTCCAAGTGTAAGCATGCCTATCATTTTCTGTAACCCCAAAGATCCTCTCTGAAGAGTGATCTAAGTAGGTCACTCTTCCTCGAATATCAGGATCTTTGAACTCATATATCATGATTGTTCCTACCTCACTCGGCTGACTAGGTCTATATCTCCAAAAGGCTTCATCCGTCTCTCGGTTCAAGAGGAGATCTATGCTCTTATTATCTTGGGGAATCCACTCTGGTGTGATAATCCTCGTGAGAACATATTTGCCTCGGGGGGTTCTAGGTTCTTCGCCCATGTTTCCTTGCTCTAGGTCACCTAAGTCCGTTTTCGGGACCACATTCCCAAATTCATATGTCCTATCTGGATGACTGGTGACTACATATATTGTCCCTTCCTTGTCCAAGTATGCTCCATTTTCAAACTTGACAGCTGGGCGCTCTAGTCCAATGGATTGATCAGGGTTTTTAATATGGACCACCGCTCTTCCTAGGCCGTCCTCATAGATGTTAGCACCTAATCGGTTGGTCCTAAGGTACTCGAGTTGCATCTTGTAAGGGCCTTCCACCCTATGTAAATATGGCACCCCAGAACTTCCTGTAGGTCTCTCCATACCGTGGGACATCTCAGACTCGCTAGTCTCAGAACTAGGGTAATACGAATAATGGCTCAACTGTTGGGCCCAAGACCTAGCAGTATGATTGACACTAGCCTCTGAAGATCTAAGACTTTGTCTGTCTCTCCCTAGGTGTCTACCTGACCTAAGGTTCATATGCCCTTTGTACGTTGTTGATTCTTTGGTACCAGTCACTTGTTCCTTTTAAGTTCCTTTGGATGTGTTTTCTTGTTTTTAATTAAGCATCATCAGGAGCACTTTCGTATGCCGTACTTGATGTTCTGCGTCCGCTTAGTTTAAGTTCTTTTCCTTTGAGTTATCCCTTGGCTACAATTTAGCCTACCTTTGCACTTGAAAAATTAAGGGCTCTTCAAACTTGAGTGTTCCTATCGTACCCCTAGTCAATCATAACAACTACTCGCACTTAGCCTATGCTAAGAATTGACTGAGGGGGTTAAGTGATGTTCCAACCTCAAGTCGCTCCTCCTGGCGATGCTGGTCTACCCAGGAAGCACGTTCCCAAGCTTGTTTGCCCTGGCACTTGCTTTGCTTTCTCCAAGAGCTCTCGATGATCCTGTAAGAATCCTAGGTTTAGCCTCAATTTGATCCTACAATTGACAGACAATTTATTTCAGACACTTTTTTAATGACCCTTGTTCCCCCTTTTGTATTGCTAAAAATTTCCTCTAGAGCTCCCTTGGTGTTCCTACCCCTCAGTGTGTCAACTTCAAAATATCATATCTGAATATCAACGCATTATTCTTATAAAAAACAGTTGAGGGCGTGTAGCATATGCCACGAGCTTTCCGACAAGCCCTAGAGCTCAAAAAATAGATTTCGTATGAAAAAGTTATGACCGTTCAGGGTTTAGGGGGTTAAACAGACAAACAGAACCTTTCAGGAGTTTTAATGCATTTTTCTAAGGCCTTTGCAAGTGTGTGAGTATTTGGGAGTGCAAATATGCCCAAAATTTAGCCTAAATTTCCAAAAAATTTACCCCTTAATTTTTTGCCGAAAATGTCTGTCTATCGCGATAGACGGTGTCTGTCGTGATAGACACAAGCTGTCGTGGGGGGCTGTCTGTCGCGATAGACGGTGTCTATCGTGATAGATGGGTCTGTCGCGATAGATGGTGTCTGTCGCGATAGTGGTCTATCGCGATAGACGGTGTCTGTTGCGATAGATGGGTCTATCGCGATAGACGGTGTCTGTCGCGATAGAGTGGTCTCTCGCGATAGACGGTGTCTGTCGTCTGTCGTGGTTTTGGTCTGTCGCGATAGACGGTGTCTGTCGCGATAGACTAGATCTGTATTTGGTCTGTCGCGATAGACAGGTGTCTGTCTTCTGTCGTGATTTGGTCTGTCGCGATAGACGGTGTCTGTCGCGATAGATGGTGTCTGTCGCGATAGACTGAAAAAACGCAAATTTTTGAGAAACTTCTAGTGATTTGGAGTGCTCTAATGGTGTAGGTTACCGTGCCAAACACGCATTCACAAAATATTAAGTTTTTCTGTCTGTCGCGACAGACAGAGGTCGTCGTCCCGGGACCTGTGCAGAGTCTGTCGTACCTGCGCAAGCTGCTGGAGATGATGGTACAGCTAGTTCCTGCAACAAAAGCTCAAAAACACACCAAAAACAGATAGCATGCAAGCTCTCTCTCGCTCTCTCTCACAATGAAATGAGGGAAATGAGGTGGGGAGTGTAATATGACCAAAAAACTAAAATTTTTGTGGAGATGGAATGGAGGTGGGAGATGGTGGGGATGATGATGGTGATGAGGGTGATGCAAAAATAAGAAAAAATGAAGAAAAATAAGGAAAAGAAAGGATATTACCTATATAACTCCAATGTCTCAACTCTACGTCTTACCATCACACGCTCGTCCTCGAAGCTCTCTCCCCGGCAACGGCGCCAAATTTGGTGTCACTCTAGCACAATGGTGAGTACCAACGTGAGAAGATTCACCTCATAATTGTCAATCCGTGGAGACGTGAGGACTAGTATGAAGACTATGAGCAAGTGAAGGCACAAGTGTGTGAGTGAGAAGCACACAAGCATGCACACACATACACACACACGCGCACACAAGGCAAGAACAAGGAGAGGAACAATGGAGTTCTTTGCATTAGTCAAAAAGTCTCTTACATAAGCTCAATTCACAAACAATCTACCCCCAAAAATGAGCTCTCTAGCTCTTTTTATAGTTTTCTAACTAGCTTTGGTCTTGTCCAGACCTAGTGTCCGGCCTAGTTAAAAATTAGGTTCTAGAGCCTATTTGAGGGCTCAAACGGAGTCTAAAAATTATGAAAATTGATATGTAGCTAGTTGTAATACTCCTCAAGCTCGAGGACTCCTCGACTTGCACAAAATGGAGTCTATTCTACTAGAAATGGAATTTACAATGTTTGTGTAGTGATTAAAATCACTTGAGTTGTAAATGGTCCATGGAAAAAATGATTGGGCCTTGTTGTCGTATTGTGCATGACTTCTCCGTTGTGCTAGTATGCTCTTCATCTGACTTGTATGCCAACAATTCTTCTTGGAGAAGATGAAGGGTGTGCTCATACTCTAGCTCATGGAGAGGAGGTTATCTATTGTTCATGGCAAGAAGACTTGGTCATTAGAAGCTTGATGGTGAGGATCGGCTATCTACATGTTGTAGTTGAAGATTATCTTCTACAAGAGGATGTCCGGCTAATTCAAAGACATTGGATGGTGTTTAACATAAGATTTACATCTTATGTTAAGTATTCAGGTACATATTCTCTTTATGCACACAGGTACTACTTGAATTTTATGGAGGCCGTGGCGTTCATATCAGGAGGACTCCTATTCAGCATAGGTACAAGAGAAACATTATATATATGATTTATGCATATTTGGATGAGGTGTTTGACAAGGTGTGTTCACATTAGTTTGAGGATTTCAGCAACAAACTTGTTAGCATTCTTTGCTACTTTATAAGTATGTGATCTTTTCACACATGTATCTGACTTAGGGTCTTTCATAGCCTAAGGTTAGATGAGGGTTTGTTGATTATCAGTTTCACACTGATCCTTCCTCTTTCAGTCACTCATATTCACTCTTCTATAACCTATAAGGTCACACATCCCATGTATATTCAGATTACTGTCCATACATCTGAATATGTTGTTACATTTGTACATTCACTCATTCATCTATTTCTCATCACATAGAGTGGTTGAGAGTTTTGCTCCCACATTGTACATTGAACATTGGAATATATGGTACTATGAGTAAGCGATGGCTTATGTAACACCTCACACATGTCGTATATTCTTTCTCTATCTTTATCTCATCATTTGTATGATTAAGTTGTGGTATGTTCATGTTTTGTCAATATTGAAGATTGCTAGATTCTGTGTTGTATATGTTGGACCTATGGAACCACGGACCTGTGACATGAGCCAAGAGCCAAGGATCTATCTCATTTCCAACATTTGGTATCAAAGCACTAAGGTTTTGGTTTCAGAACTTTAGATCTTTGGCATCAATTCATTAAGGCTCATTCAGAATCCCAGGTTCCCAGAATTCCAGATTTACAACATATGATTTAAGAGCATCTTCTAACATTTGACATACACACTTAATCTAGATGAGTAGAGATTTGAGAATTAGACAATTCAGTCACATGTGTATTCATCAGTGTGGAGTATGAAGTTGATGATTTTTTAGCAACCGCATACTTTTGGAAGAGTATGCAAATACTTTACAAAAGTATTATTTGAAGACCCAGACTTGATGAAGAGAAGGCTACTTCAAATTCAAGGAGGAACAATGGTTTAGAGAAGATGAAGAAATCAGATCAACATCAAATCACAGGTATCACTTTCTACTATCAGATTATCATTTGCAGGTCATATCTTAGAAGAGCAGTTATGAAGAGATTTGAAGAATTCAAGGAATGCTTTTATACACTTTCATCATTTGAGAGTTAAAAGCTACATCAAAACAGGTATCTAGAGGTTTTTCTAGAGAGTTTTGAGAGATCTCTTTCATGGCAAGAAAGCTCATCTAAGAAGATGAATTTGGAGATGGGATGAGTTTTTTGTTTTTAGCCAATTTTTGTTATAAGTTGGTTGGATATCCAGGTACAGAATGTAATCTAGGTGTCTAGAGATGGTAACTCTAGAAAGGTAATTCATCATTCAGACAATGATTGGTGAATTTAGTCGTTTCAGACATTTGAAACAAAATTTTGATTCAGAGATATGAGGAGATGATAAAACATGTTTCTATATTCACTTCCATTTGTATACCATGTTTGTTTTATCTCTTACTCTTAGTACTAGAGAAAGAGAAAAAGTTCATTTGAAGAGGTCAAGAATGTTTACTACTTCAAGATGAAGAGAACAAAAGGTATGGAAGAGAAGTTTGAAGATGTCGACATCATCATCAGGTGGAAGAAAGATGCAGAAGAAGAAACTCCATCATTTCAAAAGAAAAGTAAGGCTTCCTTTTCTCATATATTTTCCATATACTTTTCCTATTTTATCCTCTACACCCAAAGACAAGTCTACGAGAACATCTTGTTTAAAGAAGAAGCAGTTTCTTGTTTTGCATTACACTTGGTCATGATTTAGTAGATTTGACAAAGAATTGCATTGAGAGAAAGAAAAGCAGCAGATATATGTTTTGACTCATATGTATATGAGTTATGTTTTAGTTGAAGCTTTTAAGCAGGCAGCTTATATGATCCCTCAAAGAATTCTTGGAGTGTCAATACAGAGCTACTTGGTATATGAGAAGTTGCAAAGAAGTATATTTTTTCTTTATCTAACTCTTAAGGTAAAAGAGTTTTTTGCAGCAAATGTTGAAGACTTAGGTTGAGGTTTTATACCTCATATTCAATATTTTTAGAAAACTTCAAAAAATTTAGATTTGTTGATGTACTAGTCAGTTGAAGAATCTACTTTCTATGATTGTCTTGATTTTTTGGATACATGCTTGTATTCAAAAATGTGTTCCATCATATCCTATCACTTGATTGAGAAGTGGAGTTAGCCAAAAGAAAATCAAGCAAGTACTATCACATTTCACCTGGGTAGAATATGAAAAGATGAAGTATCAACTTGCAGCTTTTGGAGTTCTCAAGGTGAGAAGTTTTGTCCAATTATGTTTCAAGTAGGAATTGCAAAGTCTTGGGAAGGATTTGTTTGAAGAAAAAGTTTTACAACTTTTTGAGAAGCATGGACACTTGGAGACATTTAGGTAAATAAATCAAACATTCAATCATGAAGGTTTGATGACAGCAGATTCTACACAAGAGAGATCATTGATCTTGAATGATCATGAAAGATCTTGAGTATTTATGAGTTAGTTATTGATCCTTTGTTTTGTAAGGTTCTTAGCATTGAAAGATGTAAGTCAAAGATTCAGGTTCTATCAGATTTGTGTTGCAGAGAGATAGAAATACTTGTTATGTGCAGAAGGGTATAAATCCTAAAATGCTTTCAGTAAGGTTTTATCATCTAACCTTATTCTACAATATGGGAAGCTGAAGACTTACAATGAAAGTTATTAGCAACTGTAATAAAAAGGGTTTAGAGATTTTGTGTCAGATACAGGTATTGATCACTAAAGATCGGATTTATGAAGAAGGACGTCCAAGATTTCATAAAGTCTGATATAATTTGAAGAATACTGGATACTAATGTTAAGTCATCCAGGGGGGTGATGAAACATGAAGACTTATTTTCAGCCATATGTGAAAGAATGCATATTCATACTTTCAGGTATTCCTATATTTCCTTTGTCAGGTTCTCTTTATCTTCCAGCTTTGTAAGAAGAAGGAAGAAGAAGAATGTTTGGAGAAAGTTCCTGTTAGGATGTTCCTGTTCAGGAGAAGGTTCCAGAGTTGTATTGAAGAGAAACTTGATATTTCAGAAAGGTATATTTCAAAAGTGTGCACATATATGTTTATACCAAGTTCTGAAGGAAAGAGGTATGAAGGATTTAAAGGATGAAGACATGATGAAATCATAGATTTTTACTCATATTACAGTTGATTTCAATTGAGTTGAGTTGATTTGACTTGAGTACAATCAGAGATGAACCAGCAGTGTTCATAATGCACTAAGTTGTGAGTTGTCAGTCACAGGTTCCAAGATTCAGTTCCTGATTTTATTTAGTGTATTTACATGACACAGCAGAAGTATGTTGAAAAATCTTTTTTGGAAGGTAAATGCAAATATGTGGATCCTAGTGTATGTTTTCAGGTTTTTGAAGACAGGAGATAGCAGGTTTAGAGACAATTCATGCTATATTTGTTATCAAGCAATGATTGCTTGATGAGAACACTATTGGATATCTAGTTTGCATATTTTCTCAAGTATTATGGTTCATATTCAGCAAGTTCAGGTTTTTTGAAGAAAAGTCAAATTCAGTTTTGAAGAAGACTTTTGAAGAACAAGTTCTGAAGTGCGGGAGTACAAGCTTGAAGCTTGTGATAGTTTGCAGCTTATGAAGTTTGCAAATCTAGTGCAGATTGAACCAATATGACATTGCAGGGGGGATTGTTGGAATGGTTCATACAATGTTCTTTTAAGTCAAGATTCAATATCTTTTGGGTCCATTTTACTTCCGTTGTTCTTGAGGAATTGATGGGCAGGTACAGCATGTATAATTCTCTATTTTAATCCTTGTGCAAACATCAACGTGTGACGCGCTGATTAGTTCATTGTACTCACAAAACAAGCATACAAGTTCAATCCCTAATCGGCGCAGTGCGGAAACAATTTCTCATGCTTTTGTTTTAGATAAAAACACACCAAAATGGCGACGCATTTTAATACAACGACGGCAGATTCTTCTCCGATAGTGTTTTTTTAACGACGTTCGCATGAGAGAACAATCGTTGTTTTAATGCTTTTGGTAGAGCTTTTCATGGGATCAACAAACACTATATAAGAGACTATTTGGGTCACTTCTATGTATCCTTCACCTAGTATTCAACACAAGCTTGGAGCTTGGACCTCAATAGAGGTGGTGTTTCGTCTAGCACATGGGGCAGCCATGGTGCTAACTTGAAGCATGTTGAGGAGCAGCTATGGAGTTCTTCTTAATGATTCTTCTTGGAGAAGATGAAGGGTGTGTTCATACTCTAGCTCATGGAGAGGAGGTTATCTCTTGTTCATGGCAAGAAGACTTGGTCATTAGCAGCTTGATGGTGAGGATCGGCCATCTACATGTTGTAGTTGAAGATTATCTTCTACAAGAGGATGTCGGGCTACTTCAAAGACATTGGATGGTGTTTAACATAAGATTTACATCTTATGTTAAGTATTCAGGTACATATTCTCTTTATGCACACAGGTTCTACTTGAATTTTATGGAGGCCGTGGCGTTCATATCAGGAGGAGTCCTATTCAGCATAGGTACAAGAGAACAGTACATATATGCTTTATGCATATTTGGATGAGGTGTTTGAGAAGGTTTGTTCACATGAGTTTGAAGATTTCCAGCAACAAACTTGTTAGCATTCTTTGCTACTTTATAAGTATGTGATCTTTTCACACACGTATCTGACTTAGGGTCTTTCATAGCCTAAGGTTAGATGAGGGTTTGTTGATTATCAATTTCACACTGATCCTTCCTCTTTCAGTCACTCATATTCACTCTTCTATAACCTATAATTTCACACATCTCATGTATATTCAGATTATTGCCCATACATCTGAATATGTTGTTACATTTGTACATTCACTCATTCATCTATTTCTCATCACATAGAGTGGTTGAGAGTTTTTCTCCCACATTGTACATTGAACATTGGAATATATGGTACTATGAGTAAGCGATGGCTTACGTAACACCTCACACATGTCATCTATTCTTTCTCTATCTTTATCTCATCATTTGTATGATTAAGTTGTGGTATGTTCATGTTTTGTCAATATTGAAGATTGCTAGATTCTATGTTGTATATGCTAGACCTATGGAACCACGGACCTGTAACATGAGCCAAGAGCCAAGGACCTATCTCATTTCCAACAAATGATTGGTGCATACTTTGCAACATAGAAAATTAGATTCACCTCTATCATATCATACTTCTTCAGGCTTTCATAGTGCTTCTTTTGCATCAGATTTCTATGTTATGGCTACCTCTAGACTTTTTTATGAGAATGAGCTTGTGTCGTTTAATGGAGCACAAAATTCAAAAAATTCCATGGTTGTTATGAAATCAGAATATGATGATATTATGAAGAATGGTATCTAGTCTTTATGTGCTTTTCCCCTTGGCAAGAAGACTATTGGCACTAAGTGTCTATACAAGCTGAAGTGTAAGCCTGATAAAACAGTTGATATGCATAAGGCTAGGTTTGTTGCAAAAGGTTATGCTCAAGAAAGAGGCATTGATTTTGATGAGAACTTTTCTTCTACATGTCCAATGACTACTATTTATAGCACTTGTGCACTTGTAGATCATCAAGGTTGGAATGCACATTAGTTGGACATTAAAACTGCAATTTTGAATGGTAACTTGCATAAACAAGTGTATGTTTTTCCAGCCTTGTGATTTCATGTAGAATGGGCATGAAAACAATGTGTGCATGTTGAAAGAGGCATTATATAGTTTGAAGCAAGCACCATGTGCTTGGTATGCCAAGAGACATGCCTACTTCATTGCACATGGTTTTGAGAACAATCTAACCTGGGAGCACCTTATATGTTAAGCATGCAAATGATGTGCTTTTGATCATTGTTGTCTATGTTGATGACATGCTGCTTAGTGGTCCTAATGAGAAGCATATTGCTAATTTTAAGGCTGATTTGCATGCCTCATTTGAAATGTCAGATTTGGGGCATTGGCATCATTATTTGGGTATTTAGTTTATGCAAGTTGATGGAGAACTATCTTTGTATCAAACAAAATATATTGAAGCATTATTGCAAGATTTTAACCTTGAAGAATGCAAAACTATTACTAATCCTATGGAAATAGGTTTGCGATTGAGTCTCCATGATGTTGGAGATGCATTTGATGTTGTTCTCTATCAACAAGTTGTTGGATGCTTGATTTACTTATGTATCAATTAGCCAGATATTCAATTTGTTGTCTCATAGATGAGCAAGCTTCTGCATTGCCTAGGTGCTAAGCATTGGCAGGCGGTTAAATGCCTCTTTTGCTACTTGAGTGGTACCCGCCTTCTTGGATTGTTTTATCCCAAGGTTGGATCACTTCTACCTAATTTACATGTTTTTTCTGACTCTTCTTGGTTTGGTTGCTATGACATTCGTGTGTCGACTAGTGGTTTTTGCTTCCTGCTTGGTAGCTCATGCATATCTTGGTTGAGCAAGACACAGCCTACTATGGCCACTTCTAGTTGTGAGGCTGAGTAAAAGGAAGCTTTCATAGTGACTATTGAGTGTGTGGCTCAGATGCCTTATGCCTGATTTGCGTGTTGGTCAGTCTTCTACCACCACCATCTTTACTGACAACTAGAGCTCATTGGCAGTTGTGAGGGACCCTGTGTTCCATGCTCGCACTAAGCGCATTGAGCTGCACTATCATTGTGTCAAAGAGAGATTCTCTACCAGAGAGATCAGTTTAGCATATGTACCCACACAAGAGAACATTGCAGACCTTTTCACAAAGGCTCTGCCTATGGGGAAGTTTAAATCTTTCCAGAAAGCTTTGGGCTTACTTCCTTTTTTGGATTGATACCACATAGCTAAGCACTTCCTTATACATGAGTGCGAGCTACTGGTTCAGTGCATCAGTCTCAGGGGGGATCTGTTGATATATTTCGATCGTGATGTGTGTTAACACACTAGGACCATTGGGGTACTTTATTCCCTCTTTAGGAGGTTTTTTCTCCCAGCTTGTATATATGCCTTTAACCCTAATGGGTTGCTTATCTTCAGTATTGTGTGTTATGCTCCAAGATTCTTGTGCTTCCTTGTGTTGTTCGCATGCTTCCATAGACCTCAAACTCCAACATCACTAAAATACTTTTCATTTCATTGGTGGAAAAATTTAGTTTAATTTCAAAAGAAACTAAATATCCCTCAAAAATGATATCCATTGATCAAGCTTGCACATCCAACAATCAGAATAGAATCCAATGTCTATTGACGTATGGTGTTTCAAATTTTGAAATTACATATTTGTTGTATCAATTTTATCAAAATAATTGTCCCTTTTGTAATTCCTTTTACGAAAACCCAATTTTCACCTAGTGAAACTTCCACTTGATCATATATGATAACATTACACAAGAACATGGTGTGAGTCACTAGAAATGTAAATTCTCAAAATAAATATATAAAAGGATAGATGGGAAAACACTAGGACACACCTATAGATCTAGAAAATTTTGTGAATTTTAGAGAGTTACATATGTACATTACTATCTTATCGTTCAAAAATGATATCGACCATATATCAGGTTGTGTCCACTCCAAGCTAAGAAAAGAATCTATTTTGATTCTTTCTAACCCTGCAAAACCACTCTTTGTAGAGAACACAACATATTTGTGTAAAAGAAAGCTATATGAAAAAGTTGAGAAAGGGATACTTATCAAAAGATTAGTACACCATCATCTACATGCAATGCTTGGAAAGTACCTACAAGACTATGAAGTGGTTGCTCCTCCACCAAGTATAAGGAAATATATCTATAACAAGGAAAAGCATAACTACATATGTTAGAGATATACTCAACAATATGAACCATGCAATATTATAGAGTAATAATTACAATTGATAAGATATATCATCCGTATAAAGATTTCAAGTTTCATGCTTTCAATCGTAAAAATATGTTGTAGAACGGAAACCATCCCTCTATCTTTGTCATTCTTGAAGCCAAACAAGTTTCCCTTCAAATGAAGATCTAAGTTTCCATGATATTTAAGTCGATGAGGTCCGACTCTAAAGGGTGGCATGTACACCCATGCACCTTTGGAGTATTCATGTGGTAGCCAATGTTCCCCTGTAGCTTTGATATTGTTATATCTTAATGTCAGTACAATTTTTTGTCCTCTTCAAGATTTACGTGTCATTGGTTCAAGGTCATCAAGATACAATATTCATTTGAGAAGGAAGATGCACACACAAGAGCTTCAATGGGGTGGTACAAAGAGGAACTACTGGAAAAAGATGATTTTGAAAATAACAATTTTTTACTTTGTTTGAAAAAAAAAGTCATTTTTTAAAGCTCAAAACATGCACAGATTTTGAATTTGGGATAAAAAAGACAACTTTTAGCCTATAAAGTAATGGGGAATCTAAAAAGTAATGGGGAACCATTCTTAGGTGTTATGATTTTTTTATTTTGGGCCCAACTTGGTTACGAGATTTCTTCTTTCCCTAGAGGTAGATCACTAATTAAGGGAGAAACCTACTCCAGCTCTCCTCTTAAGCTTGATATTTTATGGGGTAAAGATTATGATCGCCACCCTCTTTTGATTGGCCCATCACTAATCACTCATTAGCCTAAAAGGCCCATGCAAGGCTCATTTTTTCCTCTAGTGACTTCATTTTTTTTCTTGTGATTTCTAGGTTCTCTCATCTTGTTTCCTTTAGGAACTCATCCTTGGAAGTGAATTTTGAATCCATGATCACACTTGCAGTATCTATCTCTTTACATAACTTTGGTTCAAAATCCATTTCCTCTTCACCACAACACTCAGTGAAGACTTCCCTGTGCTTTGAAACATCTATAGTGGCAATGATTTGCAGTCCAATCATAGGCCTTGAATTCTTTGTATTAGATACTACAGGCATATGTGTCGGATCCTTGATCAGATGTTCTTTTACACTGATGGTTCCCAATTTTTTTCTGTTTTTCTTTGATTGTCTTTCTTTGTGGATCTATATAGAAACAAGTGTTAATCCGATTGCTTTTAAGAGGCATCACTCGAATCCACAATATGCATTGATAATTCATCTATTCTCTATGGATATTGTTCCATTGAAGTAAATGTACACTTCTAAGGGTGCAGTCCTTTAAATTTATGCATGAGGTAAAGCCCATTGCTATCATAGTCTTGAATTACCTTAATTTGGTACATTAAAGGACTTCCTAAGGTCATTTCATAGTTCTTAGGATTTTTAATTGAGATATGTGCAATATGTGCTCAAATATTACACCATAAATGTTGAGTATCATATCTCCAAATACCAATTGACCCCATGATGTGTCTAAGCATTGGAGTAGGCTGAGACAATCTATATGCATGCTTTCACTCTTAAAGAAGGCAAAGTCATCAAGAACTAGGTTAGAAGCACAAAGCAAAAAATATATCTTATTAGGATACAATGCTTTTAAAGCATATAAGCTCTAGGATCCATAGCTAAAGAACATTTTTATTTGAGATATGGTGTTTAATGTACAACCATATCCAGTGGATAGTAGAGATAAATCCACTATGTCAACAACTAGAGAAATAGCCCATCTTGTATCATCCTAAATAAAGGTGAAATTTGAGAAGGAGACACCATATAGTGAAATGCCTTCATCATACATCTAATGTATTGTACTTGTGTAGCATAGGTCAACATCTAAGAAGGCACAAAAGCTATTTGGTGATTGTAATCCATAGATGGATGTTCCAACATCTTTAAATGGACTACATAGATCAAAGGGGATTGAGAAAATAAGAGTCATCAACATGACTCTTATGACAAAAATTATAATCTTATTAAAGAAGCCAACTTGTGTTGAAGAAGCTTGCAATGATCCGAAGTTGAAGGTAGCAATGCAATCTAATTATGATAGTATTCTCAAAAATGAATTATGGGAGTTACTCAACTTGCCACCAAAAAAAGGGATAATTTATATTTGGATTTGGAAAGCTAAGCATAAAGCATACGGTACTCTAGAATAATACAAGGCCAAGCTAGCTACATAGATATTTTCACACATTGAAGGTTTTGATGTTCAAGAAATATTTGCTCCAATAGTTTATATGACAATTATTTAAATAATACTTCAAAGAGTTGCACACAAAAGGTGGTTTGCTTTTAAATGGATGCCAAATATGCCTTTTTGAATGGACACCTCAAGGAGGAGATGTGTATCTCAACCACCAAGTTCTGAGCTCCCCATTTCAAAAATCAAGATTTGCAAGCTTAAGAAGGTAGTGTATAGCCTTATGCAAGCTCCACAAGCGTATTTAGAAGAAAAGATGGCAATTTAGAAGAGAGGTATATATCAAGCGTATTTATGTGTGACTGTGTTAATCCATGTGTATGATTGAATGGATCATGATTGAGGTGTGTCCCCCATGGTGTGTAAGAGAAGTGTGCATAAGTGCATGTTAAGGGGGGGGGTGTGCATCATCGCATATGCGTATGCACTAGTGGGTGTGACTATATAAAAACTGTGACAGCAATTGTGGAAACATGAGTCTATTTTTGAGAGACTGAACGTAATTGTGTATAGATATAGGTACAGTTATGAAGGAAAGAGCACAAGGAGGGACGGGTTTGAGAGAACGAGGATAATGAGTGGCAGTTGCTGTGTTTCAGTGTGAATGAGATTACCTGAGTGTACATGAGTAAGTTGAGTGGCTCTTTTGTTCAAATGAAGTTAACGAAACTCACGCATACAGATGAAAGATGCAGATGTACGTGCATGAGATGATTCGAAAATCACGTAGGAATGGATCAATGCATTGGCACAACATATGCTAATAAAATTCATGACTCCACAGAAAAATGACAGCAACACAGGCCCGAGGAATAATTTTTTTAAGATAGTTTGCCTCCTAAAATCAAGCTCTCCATGCCGCTTTCTCATCAGAAAGTCGACAGAAGTCAGACTTAGAACATGCATCCAATTCTTCAGTTTCTTCTTCAGATGTCCAACAAAAATCAGAAAAAGAACTCGCATCTATTTCATCTGCAGTATGAGCATTCAGATTTGCAGTAGACTCTCGAGGATCAGGAGAATCATCCTCATGCCCTGATTCAAATATATCTTTTGCAACTGTATCGTTTTCATCACTCCCGTTCAATTCAGACTCAGTCTTTCCGCTGAGTGTCTTGTTACATGCATCATTCATCACATGGATGTTCTTCTCATGGTCAACGGAGTGTATATCAGCTGCTTCCGTGTTTGCAGACTCACTACAGTTAATATGATCCAGCATATTTTCCCTGCCTCTCCATAAGATCACTTGGTCTTTCTGAAATGAAAGGAGATAACAAGGGACCAGATCCTGCAAAACACAATAACCTCTAATTATGCTCAATCAGTACACAAAATTTTCTGGATCAACAAACGATGCTAATTGAACCCACCCTCAGCTTTGCACCAATTTTCTTGTAGTCACTCACATTCAGCCCTTTGCAATCAATGCGCACAAGCTCCTCATCACCAAATGCCTCCCTCACATGCTGAATAAGATCTCCATAGTATGCATTCTTTGCTGCAACAAAAGGAGACATTAAGCTGAAGTTGAGACAGTTTAATCATACGTGTTTGGGAGGCAATTGCGTCACATGAAAAGGTACTCTTAACTATCAGTTGTTTTTTAGCAAGTGCACATAGAACACAAGTGCATAGGAGTGTACCCCATTACATGTACTCACATAATATGGTCAAAGGCATGATCTTCAGACCTCTTTTTCTCAAAGCCCTTGCTTCATGCACTTTCAAGTCACCTGGTGTGTCAGTGATGAGTGGAGGGTACAGAGGTGCATGTGGCTTCCAAAGCATCGGAGGAATGAAAGGTCTATCCTTGAACCTGAAGTTTCGCCCCCGGAACAAGTATATAGTACCTCCAAGTCTGTAGATGACCTTTCCACCAGTTTTGTCCTGGAAAACTGATGAGACTGACCTTCATAAAACATTAATAACTCCATCTAAATTACAGCAAAATCCTCTCAACTCAGCAGTACTTCTTTAGGGTTATATATACCTTCATTAGTTCACAGTTATGCAAAATTACGAACTCAAGATAAAGAGCACAAGCACAAACTTGAAACATATAAGAAAGAAACCAACAACCAAAGCCAGACACTACACAAAAAATAAGATCAATATAAGTCATGAAATTAATAATACAAACAAATAGGAAAGCCAATACAAAATGAACAATAATAAACATTATATATATATATATATATATATATATATATATATATATATAAACTAAAAGTCAGCAGTGCATTCTTCGTTAGGGTTGTACACTGCTGAATTTTAGTTTATATATATATATAAAAACTAAAACTCAGCAGTGCATTCTTCGTTAGGGTTGTACACTAGAAACATAAAGTCTTTGTGTTTAAATATCAGCTCATGTATCTTGATCTTCATTATGAAGGCTTGTAATCCACAACAAATTTCTACCATGCAGGAAATATTAGGTGTCCCACTTATAAGAGGCAAAAATGAGCTTCTCTCATTTTCCACAGGGCACAAGGATTAACATATATGCTTTTTTTCATCCCACGAAAATTATCTGCCACTTTGATGTGTGCTTCTGTTAACACATGCAGATCCTATCTGCATGAAATACGAGAAGCCCTGAATCACAATGATCAATTCTTCATCGTTTTTATCATACACCGGTCAATTACAAGGTTCAATCTCCTGAAGGACAATGATGATGAAGAAGGGGTGAAATCGAAAGAAAAAGGCAGTGCTACATAATAGTCAAGGGATGAAAGAGGACAAGAACCAGAAATGAAGACAAATGAGATCGACAGCAGCACAAATGTTTGACTATGTGCCACTGATGGAAGTCAAGTTTAAAGTTTAAACAGAGCCTGCTGTGCTTCTCGCCTGACTTCTGTCCATGCAAACAAGGTTCCATGTTGCCCCCTCACATAAAAAATGCATAGCATGTAAACAATATGTGCATTCTGCAATGAGAGTATTTTAAGTGCAAACTGTAGAATGCATGTCCATATTATGAGTGCATGAATTCAATACTGTCTGTATTTATAATGCACGATATGTGCAATGTGTCAACATTGATACTTACTAACTCTCTTATGTCTAGAGCAACGACCAATCTCTCCAACTCATCCGAGATCACCTTCATTAGATCCGGTGACTCAAAATCTTGTGCCTCATCTCTAAAGGTCCCACCACAAACACTAGAGCTCCCACTGCGCCTTCCATGACCTCATCCACCTCGGGAAATTACGTTTCCATGGACAACTAGTAGATAGCAATGATGCATCAACTACATAGTTGCAACGCAATGCGTTGCATAGCGTTTGCAATGTTCGCAACGCAGCCGCATTGTGTTGCCAACAAATTATTTTACCCTCCCCCTTGAGCTTGAAACAAG
>CM035419.1:50811198-50978698 GCA_020310875.1 Ceratopteris richardii | reverse complement strand
AAGTGATAATTGAGAGCTTTCTGATAATATATAACACTTCATCATTTGACCTCAAAATGACCTCCAAATTACAAACCCTAATTCTGCTTTTCAAAATTGCTTTTCATCATATTTTAATCAATGGTCATGATTTAAGCACCAAAAAGCAACACATCAAACGGCTAAGATTTAATCACCTACAAAAGCTACTTAAAAAGCTAGATCTGCCTAGGAAAAGCCATTGGAAGGCTTTTGCAAAAAAAATAACCCAAAAAAAAACTTTCCACTAGTTTTTTCGTGAGCTTTTGAAGGCAGCCATAAGCTATATACGGGGGGCATAATTGACTCTCTAGATCATCAATCTACAAGCAACAAGCTCAAGGGTGAAGAGCTAGGAGGATTCAAGGAGTACTTGCAGATTTGAAGGAGTTTTGGACACCCTACCTTTGTTCTTCTTCACACTTTATTGTGTGCATGCTGATTTTAGAGAGTAGCACTTACATTAGGGTTTCTTCCTGTGTTGCTGCTGTACCAAGCCTTTGCTAGTTTATTCATCACTAGAAGGGACTATTGCTGCTGCTCTGCATCAAAGAAGACCTAATTTCAGATTAGGGTTGGCTGTTTTGACTGTTTGGAACTGTCCATATTCTTATATTTGCTTATATTCACTCACATAGCACCTCTTACACAAAATTCACACTATTTTTTTTAATTTGGAACCCTTACATTCAGTTTTTGTATCATACACACATTGTATTTTGACATTTTGCATTTATTAGTGTGTAGTGGCATTAAGTTGTTGCATTTTCATAATTGTCTTCTTCTCTTTCTCTATTGTCATTTATCTTTCTTGCTAAGGTCAAGTGTTGGAAAGATCGATAATTAACCTATGATTGATTTATTAGGCCTACCCCGCTTCCAACATTTGGTATCAGAGCATAATTGACATACACCTTTAACTCAAGATGAGTGACTATAGAGATAGACTTGACCAAGAAATGGAAAGTACCCTAGGCCAAGACAAGCAGAGGAAGATGTGGTTTCTTCAGCTAAGAGGGCTTCTACACCAATTTCTGCCCAACAAACTCAAGAAGAAGAAGAGATTACACAGATTCCAAGCCTATGCAAACACCTATGATGTCAATGTGTCATTACAGTCCGAAGAAGATTCAAAACCATTTGATGTTGCATTATATATTCATGCAGTTGGTTGCTTGATATATCTATGTAATACACGTCTAGACATTCAGTTTGCAGTTTCTCAAATATACAGGTTCATGCACAGTAAGCAAGCTCAAGATTCAGTGGAAAGAAGTAAAGAAAAGTCACAAGAAGTTTTGCAGGTTATTGAACCTTGTACCATTGTGACATTGAAGGGGGAATTGTTGGAAAACAATGTCCAAACAGTAGCCATAATTATCTTCTTTCTAGATCCTCTATAACATAAAGCGCCTTGGCGCATTGGCTAGACTATAGTGCTTTCAAAGGGACTGTGTGGGATCAAATCCCCTTGCCTACAGAAATAGTACAAACACTCTCATACAACTCGCCTGGGTTCGAAACCCACGAGAAGCTACAGTGAAGTGTTTTTACGAAAAGCTTTTTCAAAAACTTACGAACAAGGATCATAGATCGATTTGCCATTGCGTATGGTTTTTTTGCTTTTTACGATTTAAGCTTTATGCTTTAAAGCTTGCTTTTAGTTGTGCTTTTCATAGGGATACACAACCTACATAAAGATTGCAAAGCTCATAATCAATCATCACTCAATCTTCTCAAGGAGTATCTACTCAAGCTTCAGTAAGGAGGAGATCCTGGAGACCATGTTGTAGGAGGAGTCTCACATACTTGCAGGCGGTGATCAAACTTCTCAAGCTAGGAGGAGATCTTGAAGGCCCTCTTGGAGGGAGTGTTCACACACTTGGAGGAGGTGTGCTCTACATCTAGAGACACCTGGAGGAGTTCGTGTCAGCATACCATCAGAATCTGTTGCTGAGTTATTGTGAGTAACAAGTCTATTTCCATTCTCACTTGTTCATTCCAATAGTTTCTGATTTAGGTTCATCAAATTTAGGTTTGCTGTAGAATAGTTCTAGATTGTTCATATTCTCCATATTCTCACACACACACTCTTCATACCTCTTAGGTACACAATCTCTTGTATCTAGTTCCTATTTCTGCCTAGATACAGATATTGTCAATTTGTATCATATACACACATTGTACTTTGACATTCATATATAAGTTAGTGTAGGTGAGCCTCATAGCTTACCGTTACACTTGAAATCATGTTTATTGTTACACTTGAAATCCTGTTTATTCTCTCTCTATCTCTCACTCATCTTTTTTTTGAGTCTTAAGGTGTGTATGTTAAGGTTCATCTGTTGGAAGATCTTGTAAACCTGTGATATATTGTTATTATGGCCAACCCCACTTCCAACATTTGGTATTAGAACTTAGAATACCAACATTTGGTATCAGAGCATATTTGACATATACCCTCAACAAGATGAGTGACTATAGACTTGAGAATGAAGACAAGCTTGAGGGCATGTCTAATTATCCAATGTGGAGTTTTATGATGATGAATCTATTAGTATCAACGAACTAATGGAATATTGTCAATGGCACTTATCTAAGGCAAAGACAAGTCGGAGAAGATGTTGCTTCATCTTCTAGAAGACCCCCTATTCCTATTTCTACTCAACAAGAGGTTAGTGAAGAAGAAGGAACCAGTTCGTCATCAAAAGTCCATACTACTACCAAACTACTTCCTACAGAAGAGCAATCCAGATGGGATTCAAGGGACCATTTCCTAATGCTTCCTCTACACCCAAAGAAAAGTCTTCAACTACATCTGATTCAAAGAAAGGGGTATGCCATTATTGTAAGAAACCAGGTCATTGCATAACAGAATGCAAAGCAAGGATTTTTAATGAGAAGAAGAAAGCATCAAGTAATAGTGCTAAAGACAATCCAAAACCTAAATCTTCAAAGGTAGATTCATATGGATATGTTACTATTGAAGAAATAGCTTTTGATCAGGTAGCATAAAATGCAATCTCAAATAATCCTTGGATTTTTTTACTCTAGAGATACTAAGCATATGACAGGTTGCAGAAAGGTATTTTCTTCCCTTTCTAACTCTTTAGGTAGAAGAGTGACCATTGCATATGGTCATGATTTAGATGTTGTGGGTATTGGAGGAGTGAACCTAAAGTCAAGGGAAGGTGGAAATTTCACAATTTCCAATGTTCTTTATGTACCACATATAAAGAAGAATTTGCTCTCTCTCTCTCCACTTTCTTGTCAGATGGTTATAAAGTTGTTTTGAAGAAAAACTCATGTTTGATCCTCTAACTTGATGAGGAGCATTGTCTACTTGAAAGTGAAAACAGAAGTGGCCTGTTTGTATTGTTCAAAATTAATCATGCTAACATAGCTAGGACTACTACACCTAAGGAGAACATGAAGTTATGGCATGCTAGATTTGGCCATATCAGTTACACAGCTCTCAAACATATCAAAGATCGGGGTATGGTGGAGAGTTTGCGTACTTTTGTTTTACAAGATGATGAAGAGCCATGTGAAGGATGTCTTGAAGGAACGCTTCATAAACTTACTTTCAAAAAGCATGGATCTATCAAAGCCATAAGGAAGTTGCAGATTATACATTGAGTTGTGAATGATCCGATGAGAATGATCCGATGAGAGCAGATTCTATTCAAGGTTATAGGTACTTTGTTATGTTCATTGATGATTTCTGAAGATATTCGTGGATTTACGGTTTTAAAGCGAAGTCGGAGGTCTTTCCTACTTTCAAGAAGTTCTTACCTATGGTTGAAAATGGAAGCCAATCAAAGATCCAAATTTTGAGAAGTGATAGAGGAGGAGAGCACATGTCTAAAAACTAACTCTATTCTTGAAGACAACAGTATCTCTCATCAACTCACTATTGCTTACATGCCAGAACAGAATGGTGTTGCAGAGAGAGAATAGGATATTTGTTGAGATGATGCATAGTATGATGTCATCCAAAAAGCTTTCTCCCAAGTTTTGGTTTGATGTCATACATATAGCTAATCACATTCTGAATCGATGTTCCGCAAAAGCTTTGAAAGTCATTACACCTTATGAAGCTTATTATGGGAAGAAGCCCAATGTAAGTTATTTCAAAGTTTTTGGTTCCCCAACTTATGTTCACATTGAAAAGAAGGATCGTGGTAAGCTTGATATAAAAGCCATTAAAGCCATCTTTATTGGTTATGCAATTAAAAGCAAAGGATACAGATTCTATGTTCCACATACAGGTGATATCCTACTCACGCAATGTATATATTGCAGAAAGTTAGATTTATGATAAAAAGGAAGAGATTCCAGACTTCATAAAAGCAAATGACTATGCATTTTTCAAAAGGAAATTGGATTCTTATATTCAGCCATACAAGGGGGGTGATGAACCTACTCAAAACCTAAGAGATACAGGTGAAGAAAGAATTTCATTACCTACTCCGGTACCTAGTCCATCATCAGTACCTCTTGAAGTTTCAACTCAAGAAGTTGGAGAAGGTTCTAGAATTCCAAAAGAGAGAGATATTGAAGAACCAGAAAGGATACCACCACTTTTCAAGAATACACCAAAGTGGTTATATCAAACTTGGAAGCACAGTGGCATAAACGAATACACTGGAAGAACTAGAAGTCAAACTAGGAGACAACAAGAAGACAAGGTAAATTATGCATAACATTTTGAGATTCATAATGTTTTAGCTCTTACTTCAATTGAGAATGAACTCGCTAGTGTTCAAGATGCACTACAAAGCGATATGATTATCACAAGTCCCAACATTCAGTTCAAGTACAGAGATGAGTGTATCTACATGACTAAGCAGAAATACAGTGAGAAATTAATGGAAAGGTTTGAGATGACAGATTCCAAGCCTATGCAGACACCTATGGATGTCAATGTGTCATTACAGTCGGATGAAGATTCAAAACCATTTGATGTTGCACTATATAGTCAAGCAATTGGTTGTTTGATATATCTATGTAATAAACTCGGAGACATTCAGTTTGCAGATTCTCAAATATACAGGTTCATGCACAATAAGCTCAAGATTCAATGAAAAGAAGTCAAGAAAAAGTCCCAAAAAGTTTTGCAGGTCATTGAACCTTGTACCATTGTGACATTGAAGGGGGGATTGTTGGAAAACAATGTCCAAATAGTAGCCATAATTATCTTCTTTCTAGATCCTCTACAACATAAAGGGCCTTGGCGCGTACTCGCTCGCGTTCGAAACCCACGAGCAGTTATGGCGAAGTCTTTTTACGAAAAGCTTTTTCAAAAACTTACAAACAGCGATCATAGATCGATATGCCATCACGTATGGTTTTTTTACTTTTTATGATTTAAGTTTTATGCTTAAAGCTTGCTTTTAAAAGTGCTTTTCATAGGGATACACAACATGTATAAAGATAGCCAAGCTTATAATCAATCATCACTCAATCTTCTCAAGGAGTATCTACTCAAGCTTCAGCAAGCTCAGGAGGAGATCTTGGAGACCATGTTGTAGGAGGAATCTCACATACTTGCAGGAGGTGATCAAACTTCTCAAGCTAGGAGGAGATCTTGAAGGCCCTCTTGGAGGGAGTGTTCATACACTTGGAGGAGGTATGCTCTACATTTGGAGACATCTCGAAGAGTTCGTGTCAGCATACCATCAGCATGAGTTGCTTAGTTATTGTGAGTAACAAGTCTATTTCCGTTCTCACTTGTTCATTCCACTAGTTTCTGATTTAGGTTTATCAGAATTTAGGTTTGTTGTAGAACAGTTCTAAATTGTTCATATTCTCCATATTCTCACACACACACTCTTCATACCTCTTAGGCACACAATCTCTTGTATGTAGTTCCTATTTCTGCCTAGATACAGATATTGTCAGTTTCTATCATATACATACATTGTGATTTGACATTCATATATAAGTTAGTGTAGGCGAGCCTCATAGCTTACCGTTACACTCGAAATCCTCACTATTCTCTCTCTATCTCTCACTCATCTTCTTTTTGAGTCTTAAAGTGTGTATGTTAAGGTTCATCCATTGGAAGATCCTGTAAACCTGTAGGCTGTGATATATTGTTATTATGGCCACCCCACTTCCAACATTTGGTATTAGAACTTAGAATACCAACATGTGGTTGCTGAAAATGACCAGTGGGAATACAAGAAACACAATATAAGAGGTTCTTCGCGATGAGACTCTCTGAAAAACTCAAAAATTGCTTTAGCTTTGTTGTGGGCTGAAATAATCCTCCAACAACAGCACTTTTATCATGAAAACTGAAAGTTTTTCACGATGAAATTCTCCAAAATGCAAGAAAATGCCTTCAGCTTAGCATAGGCCACAGTAGAAAAGCATTTGGAGCAATTTTATTGCAATGGATCGGCTCATTGCTCTTATATGAGTTGAAAGAGGCCACGGAGAGCTACGTGGTGGTCTGTTCGGTTGCCCAAACACCAAGGGAGTGGGGAAGAAGGTGGAGAAGTTGAAGTTGAAGCAATCCCAATCAAGTCATGAGAGATTTGGGACCAAGTTTTATTGATAAGTGACTTTTGGGTCATTTGGAAATGTTCGCACATGACCAATGACCAAAAGTCATAAAAATAATGTAAATGTTTATAACTCCCCAATTTGGGGTCCAAAAAATATGGCAAAAATGTGTCTGGAAAGCTCTAAGTGAGAGCTTTCAATAGTAAGGATCAAAATATAGAAAAGGAGAGTCCTTGGGGGTGTTATCCCTAACAAGTACAGATGTGAGAGGACTCTTTCGGATGTGTATGTTGGAGAGTTGTGTCTGTTTATCAATACTTCGTATCATCTGTGATAATTATCAAGGTACCCAAATCTTCAACAACTTCGAGTACTCCCACTTGGTGTCCCTAAAGTCAGGTTCCAGAAGGAAAATCTTCGTGTTCCAATCTATCTCTATAATCACTCGTCTTGAGGACAAGTTATGTATGTGCAACAAAGCTTTGATACCAAATGTTGGAAGTGAGGTAGGCCCAATAATCACATGATTTTTCCAACACTTAGAACCATGCACGCATACACACCTTGAACCAAATAAGATAGATGAATGACACAAATAAAAAGAGACAAGAGAAATGAACGAGGAGCAAAGAGGCTACTCTAAATAACAACTCTTCATAAATAACAACTCTTGATAAATAACAACTCTTGATGAAAAAAAACTATAAAATGTGTATGATACACAAAAGTTGGATAAAGGGCTGAATATATTATGGATCTGACAGAAATTGAAGGGAAGTATGCCTAAGAGTTAAAGAATATGAAAGTGTGCTTGAATTTAGAAGTATTGATTGTCTACAAAAATAACAGCTTATGTGCTGAGAGAGAGAGAGAGAATATGCACATTGCAACCCTAACAAAATTAAGTTCTATGATATAAACAGCCACAATAGCTTCTCCACAAAAGCCTGGTACAGCACATATTGAAGATAGAACCAAAAATAGCAACAACAAACTAACATCAGCAGGTTCACACACACGTGTGTAAAGAAGTGGGCAGCAAATAGTCTCCTCCTAAACAGCTCCAAACATTTACCATGCAGTACCACTGATCCACAGACCCTAGACACTTGGAGCATAAGCTAATAGTGATGTGTGTCCCCATGTGGGCCTTCTTATAAGCAAATAAGCCCAAAAAACCAGCTTCTTGTGAAATCTGCCGCCGGCCGTACATTGTGGCAAGATTTTGGAAAGGTTATTTTTAATATAATTTTTTATTATTTTGAGCTTGAAATAATGTATTAATTGAGAACCCTTAGATCTTAGCTTTTTATCGACTTAAATCAGGTTCATCCATTTAAAAAGCCACTTACTTTGAAAAGCTAAAGATTAGGGCCTTAAATATAGGGGGTCCATAAATGGTCAGATGGTGAAATGTTAGAATAGAATGTTCTTGATGAGTACTTTATGAATATGCAATAATATTTTTTTATTATCTTTGACCAGACCATTCCTGAGAAATGGAAATGGTAGTTTAGGGTTTGCTGGAAATTAAGATTTTAGAGCACAATCAGAAATTGTTTCCAACACAAAACACCTCCAAAATCAGTCCAAAAAAGTCTCCAACACCAGCATCAAACCCTAGTAGTATATAATTGATGAATATGTGCATCCCATACCTTCTTTACATAGGCAATAAGCCCTACAGCTCCCCATGCATAAAATCTGTCATAAAAAACAAAAAGACACGTATGTATTTCGTAAAAGCTCATCGTGGGAAGTTCGTGGCGTCCAAAAAAGTCTCCAACACCAGCATCAATCCCTAGTAGTATATAATTGATGAACTATGTGCATCCCTACCTTCTTTACACAGGCAATAAGCCCTACAGCTCCCCATGCATAAAATCTGTCATGACTCATAAAAAACAAAAAGACACGTATGTATTTCGTAAAAGCTCATTGTGGGAAGTTCGTGGCGTCCAAAAAAGTCTCCAACACCAGCATCAAACCCTAGTAGTATATAATTGATGAACTATGTGCATCCCATAGCTTCTTTACATAGGCAATAAGCCCTACAGCTCCCCATGCATAAAATGTCATAAAAAACAAAAAGACACGTATGTATTTCGTAAAAGCTCATCATGGGAAGTTCGTGGTTCATTGGGCACATGAAGAGCATAAGTTTCACGCACATGGACTTAGAGGCCTCGGATGCTTTTGTGAGCTTACATCTCAGCCATAGGATTATAATCAAAGTTACAAGTGAAAAGCATAATGAAAAGCAAAAATTCGGGTTTGACTTTGAGGGACGTTTAGGTCTCTGATATAGTATTATAATTTATATATATTAGGTCTCCCAACAAAATCCCCCCCTCAATGTCATATTGAGGTAAGATTCAATAACCTACATAACATGTGATGTCTTTCTCTTGATAATGCCTTAATACACATATTTGCCGCATTCTCACTGATAGGAACATAGATAAAGTCAATGTGCATCTTTGCTACCTTCTCAGTGGTTCTCACATATATAGTGATAGTGAATGTCAATATATTTTGTCTTTGCATGATGAACCGGGTTCTTTACTATAGCAATAGCATTTTGACTATCTAAAAATATTTGCATAGATAAGTTGTTGGACGTGAGTTAGGCCCAAATAATGAATCACAGGTATTCCAAGATCTTTCCAACACATAGAACCTTAGCACATACACACCTTGACCAAATAATGAATCAAGTATTCCAAGATCTTTCCAAAACTTATCTAGATGAGTCTTTGTCTTTTTCTAAAGCATATTTTCTTTTAAATTTTATTTGTCTAGCTAGCCTAAAGGAAGACAAATATGAGAATGAGGAAGATAATCACATTATGTCTTTATGAGTCTTTATCTTTTTCTAAAGCGGATTTTCATTTAAATTTTATTTGTCTAGCTAGCCTAAAGGAAGACAAATATGAGAATGAGGAAGATAATAGCACTATGTCTTTATATATATGAGCAAACTTAATGGCTTTGTCTAAAGTTTTTGGTGCATTTCTCTTTTTACTTCTGCATTCATGGATTTGTCTAGTCCTCTAACGAATCCGCGCATTTTTCGAAAAAATCAAGACCTTTCAATTGAAGAATAATTTCACAATATTGAAAAAGGTATGTGGACAAGGTTCAGCTTTGCTCCATGGTTGTGTCCCACTCATCCTTGTTATGTTCCTTGTCAATTTTTGGTAAACACTCTTTTAAAAAATGAGTCTCAAACTGTGACCAATCACATAAAAGTATGCATCTTTCAAAATAAGTAGCTACTTGTAAGCTTTGAGGTCAAGCGATGGGCTAGCTTCCAAAACTCAATATTTTGGTGGGGTCTATTTAAGTTGGTGTAAATCATTCCATTTTTGAAGGAAACTATACACAACTTTTTTTATTCGGGTCCCTATCTTGTCCCATAAAGTGGAGTGGCCTAAAATCTTTTACTAAAGGAGTACCTAATGTACCTGCCCCCATGGTTTGTGGGTGTTGAATTGAGAATTGAAGTCTAGAACAAGAGGCACATTACCTTGTGCAAGTATTTATATACAATGCACCTTTACGTGTCCATGTCATCTGTTTATCCATGCTCAATTCAAAAACCCATAAAACACAGACCAAGGCCATAAATCTACCAAGCTATTTATGTGTCAGGATAAAGCATGCTTCCTTTCTTTGTGAAAGTCAAAAACGTGCTTAGACCAATACAAAAATAAAATGCCTTCAATGGCATAATCATTGTGGACATTATATACAGGGTCTGAACTTACCTCCAATTGGAAAACAATGTTATTCATGTCAACCGTGCAAACTCCCTTGCACCTGATCCTCACAACTGGCTGACGTTTCCAATGTTCCTGGATCTCTATAAGCATGTTGTGTGTTAAACCATCCCTGCCTGCAGAAAAATGAGGAGAAATTATGCCAACAACAGATACCACTGCTATGTAGAAGCCAAAAGCCACTAAGACTGATAGGAGAAATGCCTACCCATGTTTATTTGCCTTCTAGTTTTATGTTTACTGGCGTTTCCAACTAACTCTTTAATCTCATTTGCAGTGAGAGGTTCACCGAGAACCTCCTCTCTGCTCCTCATTTTCCTTGTGCGAGAGTGTAAAGAGGAGCTCATGGGGTTCACCAGCTTGACCCCCTTGAAACTATACCTGCTCTTCTTCATGTTCATGACACTGTTTTCCGAGATAATGGAAGATGAAGAATTAATTTTTGATGGGCGTGTAGATACGGACAAAGATGTTGCTGGAAGTGCCTCATGACCATCCCAAACTCTATCCAACCGACCCGGACCAAAAGGAGAGAACTTCTCTTGAAACCCAACAGGGGCAACTCTAGGAACTTCTGTATAACTATACCTGAAAGCGAATGGCAAATCCGAATGTGCAGCTCTTGAGCTGGTGAGATCCTCAAACTCAATTGGACCAGGAGGTCCTCTTTTCAATTTTTTCTTTTTTTTCTTATTTTTGTCTTCATCTTCTTCTGCGGAATGTGAATTAGGAAGTCGCCGCAAACTCTCAGGTCTCTTGAGCTTCAGTGAAACGGCCTCATCAGGTCTAATCCTGAATGCTCCCTGTGATTTGGGCTCATCATGTGTATCCGCAGGCGGTCTCTGTAACTTGGCCTCATCGGACATATCCACGAGGGCTCTGGGAGGAGACTTCCGTGACGCAAAGGAAAGATTCACATCATTAGGGAAAACCTTCTTTTTTCGGACACCAAAAACGCTGCAATTAGAGGCTTGATACGGAATAGTGCTTGTATGAAATAACTGTCTGTGTGGAAGAGATGAATCCAGGACCTGCTTTGCAGCCCACCCAAGCTTCTTCCACCCTAACATGAGCCCCGTTGTTTTTTTGTTTTACTTCGGAAGTATCAAATGAGCTTATAACCTCACCTTCGAACTCCCATCAATACTCTTCCTTCATATAAAAACTCTTGTTATCCAACAGAGCAGAATGCACATGGTATTCCTGACTCCTGAGCAAGCTTAGTCCATGGAAACCTGTCATCCGGATATTAAAAGCAAAAACGGGATTGGAATGCTACTTCATGAATCATACCGCTTGATCGCGTGGGTTTTCACGTTTATCATCAATTTTCTAGTTTTCCACCGAGTTCAGTCCTGCTGAAGTTGGCCTCTCAAGGCAGTGAGCTCACCACCATCTCGCAGAATTACCCTGCCTTCCACCCACTGTAGGCAATGACAAAAAACCCATGGAAAGGTCTGCACCGAGGTGGCATTTCGCCTACGAACGGAGCGAGCCTCTTTTATTGTCGGACTTTTACTTTTAGCTTTCGAGCTCATAGATTTAAGATAGTTGTATATGATCATTTCATAGGACTCATACTTATGTTTATGCAATTATGTAGTTGCTTTTCAATTTTGCCAAGTGTTAAAAGAAGCACTTTTTTGAAGAGAAATTATTTGTAAAATGTCAAAAATTTGTAGAAATATTTATACAAATGATGTAAAAATTGAGGAAGAGTCTTCCTCATGTAAAATACAATCATATGTATTTTTTCTAGAATTTTTGGAAGCTTTTTTATAGCATATTTTTAGATTAGAAGGGAAAAGGACCAAAATTGAAGTGTAAAAAGGGACACTTGAAAAAGTATAAAAGATAATTTCTTCTATTTTGAGGAGGTTGGTTGTATTATTCTAATGTTATCCAAGTAATGAGAAGAGCTCTCCTGTAGAAAATCGTGTTTTCTCTTTTCAAGTTCTTTCTCTTGATTTGTTGAGTCTATTCTTTGTGTGATCCATGGAATTTGTAAGCTTCAATTGTGTATTTCTAAGTGAGATGAAGAAGGATAGGTGAATCTTATTGTTATAAGCAAGAATAAGCAAAAGAATGAAGCTGGAATCAGAGAATATCATTTTTGACAGAATCGCGATTGTCTCATCTGTATGATACAGGTATTGTTTTTTAAATTTGACTTCATAATTGTATTCTACAGAGAAATTGGCACACCTTCGGTGCAAGAATCATTGAAAATGTTGTTATAGAACTCTAGATAATCAAAACCTTAGTTATTACCTTCCTTTTCCATGAATCTCTCAGAAAATCAATCATTCCAACCCTTATTCTTGAATTCCATTAACTAGAAGGGGCTGTGGTCTTTGCATACTTCCCATATTGACAATTTAAAGATGTGTAGTTGATCTTTTGTGCTATAATGATTGGAGAGTACAACTCCAAAGGTTAACAACAAACATTTTTTGGCACCGTTGCCGGGGAACAAAGCAAAAGCTTCATTGAAGTCTTGGACCTTGCTGGATCTTCCATTGTTGATGGTATTTGAACACATTGAAAAGGTACTACTCTATAATCAAGAAAGAAAAACTGAAAAGGTAGGTTTCTTTGCTTGTCTTTTGGGAAAAGGAAGCATGAATTAACTTTTTGAGATAAAGAAGTTTTGAAATTTTTGCAAATTGATAGTTGCTCATACCTTTTAAGAGTAAACTGCAGGTGTGGAAAAATTTGAATCAAGATTGTTAAAGGAAAGGTAAAATGTGATTATCTTTGCATAAGTAGATTGCTTTTTTGACTAAGTACCAAGCAAAATTTGCCAAATCTTGGACAAGATGACATGGTTGCAATGAGGAAAGTCAAGTAAAGTAGCTATGTGCAAATTGATTGATCCATTTGTTTATTCAAGGAAGGATAATAATCTTGGAAAAAATTATTTGGCTCTTGAAAAAAAAAGGGTGTTTGAGTTTATCTTTGCATGAATTGATACCTGTACTTCTTAGCACATATTTTCTTGGAAAGCTCTACTTCCAAACTGATTAGATTGCAAGCATAAAAGAGTATAACCAATCATGGAACAAGGATTAATGGATCTTGAAACAAGAAAACCCTAAGTGAAGTGTTTTCCTTGATTTAAGGTTAAAATACTAAAAAAATTCATAAAATCCATCAAAAATCCAAACAAATTTCTTTTTCTTAGGAAATTTTTCACGAGGATTTGTGTTGAAAAGGGGAAGGGGAATAGCGAAAGAAAAATACAAAAATTGAAAAAAACAATAATAAAAAATATCTAGAGTAAAAGTTGTTGTTTAAATTCTTTCAAAATTTTAAAATCTCTTTGAATGAGTTTGGTGATGTAAAATTGCAGGTGATAATTGATTTGGAGTTGGTGAAGAACAGTGGAGAAGACCAGGTGGAAAGAAAATTCAGAAAGTGCAAAAGAAAAGAAGTTTAGAAAAAACACGATTCTCATCACAGAATCACGATTTTCAATAAAAGTATGAAAATGATCTAGTTGCACTATTGGGTATTGAGGTAAGTCATTTTAAGGTTCCAATAGCTTCACAATCAAAGGAAAGTAAAAATTCAGTAAGAAGTGAGCATTAAGTGATCAGATTTGAAAATTGGATACAGGGCGATTTTCATCAATTGAAAAAAGAGGGAAAAATTTTGTTGGAAGGGATAAGATTTTATGAATAAAACCACAAAAATTGTAAAAATAACCAGAATTAAAAAAAGTGGAACTCAAAATTGTGAAAATCACAATCGCGATTGTCTGAAGTCTATAAAAGCCTAGAAGTTCAAAAAAATAGTCATTTGAGTGAGGGAGTGAGTGGAGAGAGCACTGACAGAATCACGATTTCTTGCAAATCACAAAGTTTTTGGACAATGGTGGATCAGGCAAGGTAATCCTCTTAACATAAAATTTTTACATATTTTCAAGTTAGAAGTATTGGAAAAAAAATAACTCAAAAATACATAAATAAGTGGAAAACACAGAATTGCGACTTTCTATTTTTTGAATTTTTTGGTAGAAAAAATCATTATTTTGACAAAAGTTCTTTATTGCATGTTATTATTTTGGTAAGGCGCCTCCATTAGAGTAAGAAGAAATTAGAAAAAAGAAAACCAAAAATTTGTTGATATATTTAGGTAGTGATGTGTGTGAACACTCTAGGACCGCCGGGGCACTTTTTTCCCTCTTTAGGAGGTTTTTTTCCCCCGGCTTGTATATACGCCGATTGCCCTAATGGGCTACTTATCTTTGTACATTCTCTAGTAATACATTCAGTCTTGTGTGTTGTGCTCCAAGCTTCTTCTTCTTCCTTGTGTTGTTCGCGTGCTTCCGCAGATGTCTAACTCCAACAATTGGTATCAGAGCAGGTCGTGGCTTCTTCTAGGGCGCCGTCGACACTCCTCCGTTTGCAGTCTCAGATTCGCACAAAATTTGGTGAGCATACTCAAGGTGTTTCCGAGATCAAAACAGCTTTGTCGTATGGTGCCGAAATCGCGATCTGAGCTCGTTTCGGCCTCCGAACGCACTATCGCAGTGCTTGTGCAGGCTATTTCGTCCTTTTGTGCTAAAGGTATATACCAGTTTCTGTTCGCCAGTTTAAGCGTCTCGAAGTCTGCTACAGGTCTAGCAGAACTCGTCTGGGCAGTTCTGTTCAGCTTTTTGAGATACAGTCAATTTTCTGCATCAAGGTATTTTAGTCACCGGCCATGGCTGAAAGCAGTGATGTATTCCGTATGTTGGTTGTTGAGGATAAGTTGGATGGTACCAACTACCCATTATGGGCTTATATGATGCGACATGTACTGGTTGCAAAAGGATTGTGGAACATTGTGCAGGGTGTTGAAAGACGTCCTGTTACACCTGTAACGACAGGTACTGCAAATACTAAAAAATAAACACAAAGAAATAGAAAAAGAACAAGAAGTTGAAAAAAATAAAAAAATAACAAATGAAGATCAACAATTTGATGTACCTTCAAATTTCAAGACCTATGAAGTAGAAGACAAATTACTTCTAAAAATGAAACCAAAAAGAGAAAAGAAAAAGGGGGAGGCATATGATAATGAGGAACAAACTAAGAAGGTGGTGATCACTCAAGAAGAGGAGGAAGATAGACACATTGTCATAGCTGATGACATGACAAGTCAGGAAGAGGAAGCATTGAGAAAATTGGCAAAAACATATAGAGATGTGTTTGCTTACAGTTATAAAGATTTGAAAGGAATTGATCCTAACATTTTCGGACATAAGATTCCGATTACTCCTTATGCAAAACCTAGCAAACAAAGACACTATACATTTAATGATAAATACTCTGCTAAAATAAAGGAAGAAATTGACAAGCTGCTGGCTGCAAATTTCATCTATGAGATTGAGTACATGGAGTGGATATCTCCTATAGTTGTGGTACCTAAGAAAAATGGAAAACTCAGGGTATGCATTAAATTGAAAAAAGTGAATGCTGCAACTATAAGGGATAGCTATCCATTACCCATAACAGACCATCTTTTGGAAAGAGTTGCAAGTAAAGAGGTTTATAGCTTTTTGGATGGGTGTTCAAGATATAATCAGGTGCCAATAGCCTTGGAAGACCAACATAAAACTAATTTCTCCACAGAATGGGGAATTTATGCATTTAGGGTTATGCCTTTTGGTTTAACCAATGCCCCAACAACCTTTCAAAGACTGATGTATCACATATTCAAAGAATTCCTTAGAAATATAATGGAAATCTATGTTGATGATCTTTGCACTTTTTCATTAAAAAGACAAGATCATTTGAAAGATTTGGAAAATATATTCAAAAAATGTAAAACATATAGAGTATGTTTAAATCCAGAAAAATGTGTGTTCTTTGTGAGGCAAGGGAGAACGTTGGGTCACATAGTTTCCAGAAATAGAATTCAATAGATGAAAGAAAAATTAAATCCGTCATGGAACTTCCAAGACCAACAAATGTAAAAGAACTTCAAACTTTCATGGGACATTGTGGGTATTATAGAAAATTTGTACACAAGTTTGCAAACATTGCAAAACCTTTGTATGCATTGATCACAAAATTTGAGTGGACCACAGAATGTGACCAAGCCTTTGAGACTTTAAAAAATTGTTTGGTAAGAGCACCAATTCTAAGAACCCCACAGTGGAATAAAGTTTTTCATGTTCATGTGGATGATTCAAATTATGCTTTGGGATGTGTGTTAGCACAACCAATAGAAGGGAGAAAATTAGACTTTCCAATTTCTTATGCCAGTAGGCAATTGAATTTAGCTGAAAAAAACTATACAACCACTGAAAGGGAAGGATTGGGTATGATATTTGCTGTAAAAAAATATAGACATTACCTTTTAGCCAACAAGTTCAATTTTTTTGTGGATCACCAAGCCTTACTCTATTTGGTAAACAAACCATGCCATACAGGTAGGATAGTCAGATGGTTCCTCCTACTGATGGAATTTGAATTTGAGATAGTGGTTAGACAAGGAAAAACTCATTTAAGAGCAGACCATTTGTCTAGAATCCAAACCAGAGAGCCAAGTTCACCTTTAGATGATGAATCACCAGATGCATATTTATTCAAAATAGAAAGTATTCTTGAATAGGCCATGACTTTAGTACCTTAGCTAACCATGGGACCTTGCAGAACACTTGAAAACAACACACATTTGGTATTACAAGGTAGGAATTTTGTACTACTACCTGGACATATGTATCATCTCAATCATACAGGTATATTGGAATATTGTACTCAAGAAGATGAGCAGCAGGAGAATTTAAGAAGAGCTCATTGTTGGAATCCTTGTACTCATGCTTCCATGATAGTTACCTTAAACAATCTCAATAGAATGGGGGTACATTGGCCTAATAAGATTCACGATGTAAAAACATATGTTTCCAACTACTGGGAATGCCAATCCTTGCAAAATTCAGAAATTACAACTTTGTATTGGTTTCAGAAAAATCCAGATTGGAGTGCAAACATAATTGAGGAGTTGAGAAGAAATAAAAAAGGAGAGATAGTGAGAGCTAGTGCAGATTCAAGGAATTTACAAATGATTTCTGAAGAGTATCAACTGATAGGAGATCAATTGTACAAGAAAGGGATGGATGGATATTTAAGAATCTGTGTTCCAAAAAATAAGTATATGGAAATGTTAGAGATGGCACATTCTGGAGTGGCAGGAGGACATTTTTCAAGTGAAAGGACTGCTAAACTCATATTATATTCTGGTTTTTGGTGGCCAACTCTATTTTCTGATGCAAGAACATATGTGAAAAGATGTGACATTTGTCAAAGAGTGAGTCAACCAAATAAAAGAGATAATATACCATTAGTACCACTTATTTCAACAAGAGCATTTAGTAACTGGGGGTTGGATTTCATTGGACCTATACATCCTCCAACAAAACAATCCCATGCTGAATATATACTAGTAGCCACAGATTACCTGACCAAATGGGCAGAGGCCAGGGCTACAAAAAGGAATGATGCTCAGACCACTGTAAGATTTCTTTATGAAAATATTATCACCAGATTTGGATTACCAATTGAATTGGTAAGTGATAAGGGGACTCATTTTTTGAACCAAATAATAAAAAACATAACTGAGTATTTCATGATTAGTCATAGAAAGTCAACCCCTTATCATCCACAAGCCAATGGATTAGCAGAAAGTACTAATAAGGTACTTTGATTGTTTTGTCAAAATTGGTAAATACAAATAGGAATGATTGGGATTTGCAACTTAATCATGTCTTATGGGCTTATAGAGTGGCATACAAAACTGCAATTGGAACAACACCATTTAATTTGGTATATGGACAAAATGCAGTTTTTCCTTTAGAATTTCTTATTCCAACATTAAAGGTGGGAAAACAATACAAGTGGACTAGACATGAGTTATCTGAGAGAGTGGTGGAATTGGAAAAACTTGGAGCTTCTAGACTTCAAGCAATCATGAGCATATATGCAGATAAAAGAAGGCAGAAAGCTTATCATGATGTTCATATTAAAGAAAAAGATTTGCAGGAAGGGGATTTAGTTTTGGTATATACAGTGAAGGAACAACAGAAAAAAAATTCAAAAGAAGGGGCATGGACCTTATATTATCAACCAAATCAGTAACAGTGGAGCTATCCAATTAGCTAATATAGATGGAGAAATCATGCCAAATTTCATAAGTGGATGTAGGGTAAAAAGGTATGATCTTCCATTAACTGTTTCTGAATGGAGAAGAATACATCAAGCTCAAAACAGGAAAAAAGAAGAGGAAAAAATTAGGAATGAGGCTCAACAAGAGGCAAAGGAAGGGATAAGAAAAATTAAGGAGATTAGAGAAGTTCTCTTGTGTGAAACACCTTTAAGAGTGAGAGAGCATTTGCATCTTCATAATGAGAAAATCAAGGTTTTGATAGATTCAGGTGCACAAGTTAATTTGATCAGTTCAGTTTTGTTGGATATGTTTAACTTAAAAAGGATTGAGAGTAAAACATTTATCAAAACACTGGAAAGATAGATAATACAAAGCTTGTCTTCACCATCTATTAAAGTTAAGTTCAATAACAAAGAGAACAAAGAGGTACAAATTACCATAAAAGCAGAACACATCAGGGAAACTCTTCAATTCTATCCCATGGAACCAAATTGGATAATCGTTTTGTCAAGAAGAATAAAGTAACTTATGTTGGATATTCCAAATTTGTGGATTTCAAAGGAAAAGAGAATGAAGAATATGCTACCAGGATGTTTCTTCAATATTTGTGTTTTCCAAAGTTGCCAAGATACACCATTCCACATAAGCTAGTGACATTCTTTATGTTCAATAATAAAGACAGGACCAAGCCATTTGGAGTAATGGATGTAACTCCCTACATCCATGACCAATTGAAGGAAGCAGCAAAGCATTGGGAGTAGAGGAAGTTTATGAATGGAGCACAATTTTTAACCACAATTATATATCATGTTTTAGGAATGGAGGATCAGCTGGAATTGGCTCCAGAAGCTCAATATTTCAGAAGTATGATGTCAGGAGTTAAAAGTCCTTCTAAGATGATGAACATAAGAGAAGCAGAAGCCCAGATAAGCATGAGGGGATCAGAAAGGAAAAGGAAAGGGGTATCAGAAGAAGTTATTCCAGTAAAGAAAAGAAGATTGGATCCCAGGAAAGTAGCATTGGAACAGGGAGAAGCAACAAAAGAAGACTATGAAGCGGCTCAGAAGGAAGTATAGTCCTCAAAGGAACCTCATCCACCTCAAACAAGGAAGGAACAGTTGTATGCTTATCTAACTCAAGGAAATGATAAAAGGGCAACCTATGAATCCAATATCAGAAGATGTTGGAGAATTATTCGTGTAAAGCAACTGATTGGATACAAGAAGAAGTGGAACATTACGAAGAACTACATGATCAGATGATGGTTGCAGAAACTGAAGAGGTGTTTGTCAAAAAGGAAGTGGAATTGCTGGCATATTTTAAGGAATTACAAGGTCCTCCGGAAACCAAAACTACAGTGGTAGTAAAGAAGAAAGTTTAGAAAAAACCTGTTCAAAAAAAGAAGTTAATAAAAAAGAATAAAGGAAAAACAGTTGAACATGCACAGATGGAGGAGTCGGCAAAATTATCATTAGACGAAAAGAATCAGGAGGAATCAATTGCATTAGAAGAACATAGAATGGACTAACCAATTCCTCATAATTTTCATTAGATTCAGAAAGTGATATAGAGAATTTTCTTCTCAAGAGTTTAAATCTCTCAGTACCTAGCACACCAATAATGACAGTACAAGCCTTTGTAAAAAACAAAACACCAGAAGATTTGAGCCAGAAGTCACAAGGGATACAGATCCATGAAGAAGCAGCAAAACAAGTTAGCCCTGGGGAGGAAAAAAGGATATTAAAAGGTAAATAAGTAATGAGGGAAGAAGAGGTTGAAGCAAGGAAAGAATTCAGCAGTGGATTGATAGACACAAGATTTCCAGTCATATGGATAAAACCCTCACAACAACTTCAGTATCAACTATCTAAGGAAAAACAAGGACTAGAAAGTAAGATGCAATTATGTAGTCAGATGCAGAGTCAAGAGGATGGAAGCAAAAAAGAAGAAAAGATTGTACTAGTGGAAAGATCAAAAAGAGCAGATTCTAAGGAATATACAGAAGAGAAAATAGAAACACAAATAAAGAAGAGTATAAAGGAAGTCCTTGTTGATTTAAAGCATGATGAAGAGTCCACACATACAGGTGGTCAGGAAAAAGAAGAAGAATTAGATCTTATGGACATAGATGAGCAGGAGGTGGAACAAAAAGAGCAACAATTGAATGATTAGATCAAAAACTTAGTAGAGGGTGACTCAACCTCAGTATAGGAAAATAAGGTCCAAGAAGAGGAAAGACCAGATACCCAAGGAAAACAACAGGAATATGAGGAAAAGAAGGCAGAAGAAATGGAAGAAGAAAAAGATGAAGAGGAAGAGAATCAGGTTATAGAATATGAGGAAGAGGAGGGAGAAAAAAATGAATATAAGAAGGAAAAGTAGATAGAAGTAAAACAGATAGAATTGGAAACTGGTTTAGAGAGGATACCCAAAGATATCAGGTCTGCCTGTAAAGTTATCATGAGTAATATAGAGCAATTCAGACCATCTAGTAGAAATATGATTATATCATGAATGGTGACAGAATCAGAGTTTGTGAAAGGTAGTAGAATTATTACTAAGCAAAAGAAAGAAAAGGAACAATTAGAGGAACAACTGAGGGTGGTTCAGGGAAGAAATGAAGATTTGACTAAAAGGATAATCTCATTGGAAGAACTGGAGGTTCAACAACAAAATAAAATTCAATTTCTTGAAAACAAATGTGTCAAACAATTGGAGTATAGCGACAAAGTTGAAAGGAGTTGAAGAATATGGAAGGTAGATTTAGAACTCTTCAAAGTTCATATCAGATCATGGTCAAGACAAATGAAGACATAAACAGATTATTGATGGAGGAAGGCCAAATGAAAGAAGAGAGTAAGATTGTACAAATAACCCAAGATGAGAGGGAGGAGTTGAATAAAGAAATTCTAAGGTTACAAACAGAATTGAAAGAGGTCAAAGAAATGGAGAAGCAAGCTAGTGTGCATGCTGCAAGTGCAATGAGAGGATACAACAAATTACATTTGGATATAATAGAAGAAAGGAGTAAATTACATTTGAATATGGAAAAAGAAAGAAGTGAATGGAAATCAGAGAAAGAGTTGTAGATATCCTAGAATCAAGGATTAATGTTGATGGTGGAGGAGCTACAGAAAAACTTGGAGGATTCACGAAAACATGTTGAAGAACAGGTGGTGACTACACAAGCAGAGGAACATGAAAGAGCTGAAGATAACAAAATTCAAAACTTTGATGAATCAGAAGACAAAGCTATTGAAGAATATTTAGATGAATTTGTTCAAAAGCTTCTAACAGATAGAGAATCAAGAATGGAATTCATAAGAAAAATGCATAATGAATATGAAGAACATATTGTAAATTTTGCTCTCAACAAAGGAGTAAACCCAGATCAACATCATTGGGTAGCAGATGGTCTAGGAATACCATTTTGTATGATTTTGGAAAGTATTAGAAATTATCAGATTGCAAGGGTAGGACTACCACCAAACAGATATTTGGAATATGAAGAAGATATTAATGTCACTAAGGAGTTGTTTGAAAGAGCTAATCCTAAATGGAGAAACAGGTGGTTAGATGCCAACAAGGAGTGCAGGAAGATATGGAAAGAGGCACCTTTGCAGCTAAAGATAAATCCAACGTATTGTCAGTAGCAAGAAGAAGAGAATGGTTAGTGTTTCGGGGAAGGAGAAGTGCAGGAAAAATTCTAGCAAATTGGTTGAATTTTCCAAAAATAGCACGATGTAAAGTAGGAACATGGCCAACTAAGAAGTATATGATTAATACAACATAGTCTGTTATATCTACATACAAAAATGTAAATGATCCAGCTTGCATTTATTAATCAGAGTGATGCGACTCATAGTGGCGTGTATAGAAACATTTACATATACAGATGTAAGAACTCTCAACTACATTGGATTCAATTCACCGACCGATGCTTTACTCTTTGATCTAAGTGAAACTCCAAACCGAATTTGCTTAATGGCATATTACAGCAGAACAGTATTTTTCGGTAGCCACTATCTTCAAATTTTTGAGGATGCCTTCAACTATGGATTTTTTGAAAGAGAGTCAGAAATCTTTGGGAATTTATCAGTAGTCACAAAATCCAGACTCACTGCATATGAAGCTGCATATACGGAATACTTAAAAAAAGATGTGATAGATAGACCCGAGGCAGCAGTACAATGGAGGAAAGCTTTATTTGAGATGGTGAATAATTTGAACATTACAGAAAGGCGGAGTCATGATCTGTTATCACAGGTTTATCAAAGAAAAAAGAAATGAAGGAAGCTCTCATTACTTATCTGCACAAATATTTTTTGTCAGGAGCCAAAAAATCTAGGAGGGGAAGAATGTTAGAAGAAGCATTTTTTTGAAGAGAAATTATGTGTAAAATGTCAAAAATTTGTAGAAATATTTATACAAATGATGTAAAAATTTAGGAAGAGTCTTCCTCATGTAAAATAGGATCATATGTATTTTTTCTAGAATTTTTGGAAGCTCTTTGATAGCATATTTTTAGATTAGAAGGGAAAAGGAACAAAATTCAAGTGTGAAAAGGGACACTTGAAAAAGTATAAAAGATAATTTCTTCTATTTTGAAGAGGTTGGTTGTATTATTCTAATGCTATCCAAGTAATCAGAAGAGCTCTCCTGCAGAAAATCGTGTTTTCTCTTTTCAAGTTCTTTCTCTTGATTTGTTGAGTCTATTCTTTGTGTGATCCATGGAATTTGTAAGCTTCAATTTTGTATTTCTGAGTGAGATGAAGAAGGATAGGTGAATCTTATTGTTATAAGCAAGAATAAGCAGAAGAATGAAGCTGGAATCAGAAAATATCATTTTTTATAGAATCACGATTGTCTCACCTGTGTGATACAGGTACTCTTTTTTAAATTTGACTTCATAATTCTATTCTACAGAGAAATTGGCACACCGTAGGTCCAAGAATCATTGAAAATGCTGTTATAGAACTCTAGATAATCAAAACCCTAGTTATTACCTTCCTTTTCCATGAATCTCTCAGAAAATCAGTCATTCCAACCCTTATTCTTGGATTCCATTAACTAGAAGGAGTTGTGGTCTTTGCATACTTCTCGGATTGACAATTTAAAGATGTGTAGTTGATCTTTTGTGCTATAATGATTGGAGAGGACAACTCCAAAGGTTAACAACAAACACCATGTTCAAATACAATTGTCCACGTGTTGTTGGCGAGTTGTTTGGGCACTTATCTCTTGAGGTAGAGGTTGTGTGATCAATTCCTGTGGGCTATTGGACATGCTTGGGCCACTCTCATCAGTCCATCATTGTAATACTTTTAGGTCGTTGAAACTAAATGCCTTTGGGCAGCCCTTTCCTTGTGATGCTTTTGGATTTTATCCCTTGATTTGTGAAATACAAGGGGCCCCATGAGTACTCTGCCCTTTACTTGTATAGTTGTTCTTTCAATATATTCAAGTCCAGAGAGATCAAGCTTTAGCCGAACTTGCTCTTTAAAAAAAGTTCAAACAGAATTCAAACCATTAAAATCAACTTATTTTAAACATACAAAAAGATTCACTTTTTTTACAACTTGATACAAAATAAATCATATATATATATATATATATATATATATATATATATATATATATATATATATATATATATATATATATATATATATATATATATATATATATATATATATATATATAAGTGTACTTTTGTGTATTTTAGAAAATATGTACAAGGCAAGGAAGTATCTTTCCATCTTGAGAGAGAGAGAGAGAGAGAGAGAGAGAGAGAGACAATCACATGCTACATAGTACCTATGATGTTCTCGTTCTCGTGAAACGGGAAGGAGGAGCAATCCTAACATAAATTCTTGTTTCCATGTTCTCCAGTTGTGTCATAGAAGATGGAACATTGCCCCATGTAGTATCCATCGACCAGAGCATATCTTTATCTTGAGTTCCAAATGGACTCTGTAGGTTTCTCTTGCCAAACTCGGAAGATGAAAAATAGGTTCCAAATCCACTTCATCGATGGGGATTACCAAAAAGCATGTTATTTTTTCCAAGAGGATTCTCCAAGAATTCCTTCATATGGAAGGTCAATTAAAAATATCATAATACCATATATCTTGGTGGTTATTCATATGGAAGGTCAATTTAAAATATCATAATACCATATATCTTTGCAACCACCAGTTAACTCCTTTTGTACATTGTCATCTTCTAATTCTTTGGATGGGTAAATTACCTTATGTAGAAGATGCAATAAAACTACTTAGCTTCTTTCGCCACCACTTTATATGTTTGACAAACAATAAGTCTTTCTACCAAGAGGATGCATCAATAGATAAAGGCATTTGATATTACTTGACCTTATGCATGAGTGCACACCATTTAGTATGATATGTAGGTATTTGTTTGGACTTAGACTTTTCTTTTGTTCTAGAAATTTGTAAAATTTTGATACAAAAATTGTTACAATTCTTAAGAAAGGTGATCCCTTTGTTGTTCGAATATCTAGCAACAACACTCGTTCTAAAAGGCAAAGGCGGATGTGACAAGAAGGATCAATATGGGAGAGAAATCAAATAAATTTTCCATGCATCTTTATCTCCAATTCGACTCAATTTGGCATACTCATGTACTTGAAATGGGAATCAAACAATTAAGTATAACATTAAAAGATTTTAACGCAGCATAAGATAAAAATTTATTGTGTCAATTCAAGTGCCATTTTCATGTGTATCTATGTATGTATGCACATTTGTATGTATGTATGCACATTTGTATGTATGTATGTATGTATGTATGTATTTTCATGTGTATCTATGTATGTATGCACATTTGTATGTATGTATGTATGTATGTATGTATGTATGTATGTATGTATGTATGTATGTATGTATGTATGTATGTATGTATGTATGTATGTATGTATGTACGTATGTATGGCTTGGAAGAATTTGCCCCAAAGCCATCCATCTTAGGTATGGCTCATTCACATCTGGCACAAGGACATTTTTTGTTCGATCTCACTTTGAGGAAGTCTTATAGAGCAGTCTTTGGTGGCCTACTATGCATCGAGATATCCATCAATATACATTAGACTATGATCCCTATCAGAGAATAGGGTAGAGACTCATCAACGTTTTCCCTTATAGCATGTCATGCCTCTCGAACCTTTTCAGAAACAGGGTTTAGACTTTATTGGCCCCATCGCACCACCAGCGATCTCTACTCATAATCAATACATGTTACCTGTATCGATCATGCTACACATTGGGTAGAAGCTTGGGTTGTGAAGAGCGTTATTGCCCTTACAGTCGCTTGACTCCTGATAGATTAAGGTTTTTGTCCTTTTGGGGTTACCCTTAGAATTTTTTTTTTTGTGATAAGCATTTAGTCAATGATCTAGTTAAGGATTTGACCAATCATATTAGTATTATCCACAAGTATAGTACCTCATATTACCCTCATGAAAATGGATTGGTGGAGAGTACCAACAAAAAGCTATTGATAATGTTAAAGAAAATTTTTCAAGAAAGTTCTGAATGCTAGGCTACTTCCTTCTGTTATCTAAGCTTATCATATAGCCTACAAAGTCACTAGGGGATTTAGTACATCTTATATACTTGCATATGGCATTGAAGCGATTGTGCCTATGGAAATAATTATCATGAGTCTCCTTGTTGCTCTGGAGCATAAGCTTCTACCAGAAGAATCATTGTTTCATTGACAAGATGATCTTCGTGCTCTCAATGAAGCTTGCTCTGAAAGCTTTTGTCAATGTAGGAACTATAGATTTGTTAGGCTCAAACACATGATCGTTACTTGAAGACTCCAGTGTTTGAAGCTGCTCAACTTGTTCTCTTTTAGAAATCCAAAGTTTATCACAGTGTAGGCAAATTTAAATTCTGCTAGTTTGGGACATAACATGTTTTTGTACAGGTATGTCCGACAACATTTCGATTGGAAACTTTGACTTGAGTACCACTCTCTGTTCCGATCAACATATTTAAACTCCATCCCTTTTGATTACCTATTGTATTGCTAGCTCAACGCAAGTTAATTAACAAGCCATGAGCCACCTGCATCTATATGCCCATGTCATGGATATGACATTTTAGATTGCACCTATTTTTTTCATCATTACCCTTACCATATCAGCTTCTTCCTTATGTTTTATATCAACCCTATTATAGAAAAATCATGAGGTGGTATGCCTGCGGTAAAAAAGGCATATAGTGTATCAATACTCTCTTCAGTTAGTAAAACATAATTGGAGATGTTCCAAGTGATCAACATGAGCACTAGAGACGAAAAAATCATAAAAAAATACTCTCATTAAACTATTTAGATATGGGGAAAAAAATCCCTACATACACCTTTAGAAGGTGCTCGGTGCTTTCTTAACCCGAACAATATCACAATGCGGGCATAAGCCCCCCAATTTGTAATAAAATCTATCTTTAATATGTCATGCTCAGCCACTCGTACTTGATTATAACCTTTATAGCCATCTAGAAAAGAGTGAATTCCCTGTCTTGCTATCTTGTCTAACATACTGTCCAAAAAGGGTAATGGAAAGGGATCAAGAATAGTAACAACATTCATTTTCTAGTAGTCTACACAAATTCGTAGTTATTGTTTTTTCTTTGGCAGAATGATGATAGGGGAGATCCACTCAGCATGATCTATTGGAACAATGAAACCTACTTTTAGTAATATGTCAATCTTGGCCTTTACTTTCTCAACATAATGTGGATTCATGTAGTAACTCGCTTGCTGTTGATATATTTAGGTAGTGATGTGTGTGAACACACTAGGACCGCTGGGGCACTTTTTTCCCTCTTTAGGAGGTTTTTTCCCCCCGGCTTGTATATACGCCTATTGCCCTAATGGGCTACTTATCTTTGTACATTCTCTAGTAATACATTCAGTATTGTGTGTTGTGCTCCAAGCTTCTTCTTCTTCCTTGTGTTGTTCACGTGCTTCCGCCGACGTCTAACTCCAACAATTGGTATCAGAGCAGGTCCTCGCTTCATCTAGGGTGCCGTCGACACTCCTCCGTTTGTAGTCTCAGAATCCTACGAATTTTGGTGAGCATACTCAAGGTGTTTCTGAGATCAAAACGGCTTCGCTCTGTCGTGCCGAAATCGCGATCTGAGCTCGTTTTGACCTCCAAATGCACTATCACAGTGCTTGTGCAAGCTATTTCGTCTTTTTGTGCCAAAGGTATATACCTGTTTCTGTTTGCCAGTATAAGCGTCTTGAAGTCTGCTACAGGTTTAGCAGAACTCGTCTGGGCAGTTCCGTTCAACTTTTTGAGATATAATCAATTTTCTGCATCAAGGTATTTTAGTCACCGGCCATGGCTGAAAGCAGTGATGTATTCCGTATGTTGGCTATTGAGGATAAGTTGGATGGTACCAACTACCCATTATGGGCTTATATGATGTGACATGTATTGGTTGCAAAAGGACTATGGAACATTGTGCAGGGTGTTGAAAGACGTCCTGTTACACCTGCAACTACAAGTACTGCAAATACAGGTTCTGGAGCTGATGAAGATGGTGTCGAAGATGATATTGTGCAGATTCCTATTCGTGCTACTGTTTCTGTTGCACCTACTGTAGAGCAGATTCGTTGGGATGGCAGAGATGCCCAAGCACATGCATTGATAGCTTTGTCTGTCAAACGTGCCATTATTCCTCATATTCGCTCTTGCAGAACAGCTAAGGATGCTTGGGATACACTTACCACATTGTACCAAGCTAGAAATGAGGCTCGTGTTGCTTACCTCCGAAAACAGTTGGAGAGTGAGCACATGAATGAAGGTGATTCTATGAACAGTTTCCTAACGAAGATCAAAGACTTGAAGGAACATTTGATTTTTGCTGATGAGGTTATGCCAGATAGCTCACTTGTGCAGACCGTTCTGAATGGTCTTCCTGATTCATATCAGAGTTTTGCTTCTACTCTTCGGTTGATGATGAAAGGAAATCCAAATGCCTTATCATTTGAGGAGTTAGTCTCTATTCTGTTGCAGGAAGATCAGTCCAGGCAAAACAGGTCCATTATGCGAGTTGCAGATCAAGCTTTCCTGGCTAGTCAGAAGGGCAAAGGAAAATGGAGCTCTTCAACTAATAAGCAGAAATCTGCTAATTCATATTCGAAGAAGGAAGATAAAGATGAGAAGAAATTAGAAAAGCAGAAATTGTTTTGTAAGTATTGTAAAGGGAATGATCATATCATAAAGAAATGTCCAAAACTAGCTGCTAAAGAGGCAAAGAAGAAAGAGGTTGGAATGGTTGTTGCAGAGGCCTCTACACCAAAAACAGAATCTTCTCATGAGTAGTGGATGTCTGCAGTAGACTTAGATGTTTGGTATTTTGACAGTGGGGCGACCAAACATATTACCTCGCAGCACAGTTTCTTCTCTTCACTCGAGCGTGCCCCTATAGGGAATACTGTTACATGCACCAACAACTCCTCTTATCCTGTTATGGGAGTTGGTAAGATCATTTTGACTACTGCTGATGGTAGTTCTTTCACTTTGTCAGATGCTCTTTTTGTGCCAGGGATAAAAAAAAGAACCAGTTATCAATTTCTGCATTAGCCAAGATTGGCTTGGTTGTGAAATTTGTTGATGACAGGTGTACAGTTCATGATCTGTCAAATGGCGATGTGATTATTGCTTCTGGCATTTTATCTCGTGGGCTGTATAAGCTCATAGACTATGAAAGATCTGTAAATGATTTGGCATGTGCAGTAAATGATTCTCAAGCTATGTCAGATGCAAAGCTTTGGCATGCACGCTTTGGTCATATGAATTTTGCTAGTTTGCTACGCCTGCAGAAATCTGAAATGGTGTCCTCATTGCCCAAACTTGAGGCACCTGGAAAACATGTTTGTGAAGGCTGTATTTTGGGCAAAATGCAACGTTCATCCTTTCCAAAAGATGGTTCAGTTCGGGCTACTCAGAAATTGTCGCTTGTACATAGTGATGTCTGTGGTCCTATGCAGACTAAATGGGTCCCTAGAAAGCCTCATTTCCAAGCAGAAACTCTCACAAACCCCTTGAGAGTCTCCATAGAACCAAAACCGAAAGCCACCCAGTGTGTTTGGCTGCCGAAAGCTTGTAATAAACCCCCCGACCCCCACTTGTAAATTCACCCCCACCTACTAACTGCATCATTCTCACATTGCAGCTTCCCATTTAGCTCTTAGGACAATTCATCCACTAACTACACCCACAATCACCGAGCACTCACTGACTAACTAACTTATCACTAAAAACTCATGTTAATGTTGTAACGAGGACACATGACCACTTGGTGTCCATTTGCAATGTTAACCTTCATTTGTATATTCTCACAGAACCTGGGGCGATGCAAAACACTACTCATTTGTGAGACAACAAACTGAATATATGGCCAAGTAATGCATGATTAAATCAAGCATCCAACAACCTCCTGATAGAGAACAGCATAAAATGCATCTCCAGCATCATAAAGACTCAATCGTAAACATGTCTCCATAGGAATGGCAATAGGTTTATAGTCGTCAAGGTCAAAACACTACAATAATGTGTCAATATAATTCATTTGACACAAAGCTATTCCACCATCAACTTGCATAAATTGAATGCCCAAACAATGATGCAAATGCCCCAAATCAGACATCTCAAATGAGGTATGTGGATCAGCCTTAAAATCAGCAATATGCTTCTCATGAGGACCATTGAGCAGCATGCCATCAACATACACAAAAATGATGAGAAGCACATCATTTGCATGCTTAAAATATAAAGTGCTCTCAATTGGATTGTTCTCAAAACCATGTGCAATCAAGTAGGCATGTATTTTTTTATACCAAGCATGTGGTGCTTGTTTCAAACCATATAATGCCTTTTTCAACCTGCACACTTGGTTTTCATGCCCTTTCTGCACAAAGCCATGGGGCTGAAAAACATACACTTCTTCATGCAAGTCACCATTCAAAAATCGAGTTTTAATGTCCAATTGATCTACATTCCAACCATGATGAGCTGCGAGTGCATAGATGCTATGAACAATAGTCATTCGGCAAGTAGGAGCAAACATCTCATCAGAAACCAATGCCTCTTTGTTGAACACAACCCTTTGCAACAAGCCTAGCCTTATACCAATCAACTGTTCCATTAGGTTTACACTTCAGCCTGTATACCCACTTAGTACCAATGTCCTTCTTGCTAGGAGGCAAGTCACATAGAGACCAGGTACCATTTTTCATGATAGCATCATATTCTGATTGCATAGCAGCCATCAAATTTTTAGAATTTTGTGCTTCATCAAATGAAACACCCTCATTCTCATCACAGAGTCTAGAGGCAGCCAAAGCATAGCAATATGATGCAAAAGAGGCACCATGAGAGCCTCAACAAGTGCAATGTGATAGAGGTGCGTGTAATTTGCTATCACGCAAAGTTTGCACTAGCCATTTTGGCATAGTTTTTGCACCCTCAATATCCACTCTCTCATCAACAAGTGCTCCATGTAAATCTGCATCAAAAATGGATCGACATCATCACATGAAACCTCTAAAGGCTGAGAAGTTGCCTCATTAGGACCAGCACTAGATTGTCCACTTATAAAGAGAGGTAGCAAAGTATTATACATGTCTTTGGAGCTAACAGATGTTTCCTTAGTACATGAAAGTAATGGTTGAATAGTATCTTCCAAAAAAACAACATCCCGGCTAACCAAAATGTGTTTAGTCTGTGGATGATACATACGATAGGTTTTGCTTTTAGAACTATACCCAACAAAAATACATTTCAATGCTTTATCACCCAATTTCTTGTGTTGGTACTAATGCATATGCCAAACAACCAAAAACATGTAGGTGAGAAATAGATGGCTTACAACCATGCCAAGCCTCATATGGAGTGATAGTGCACAATGCTTTAATGGGACACCTGTTAAGTACATATGTTGCACACATAATAGCCTCAAGCCAGAAACTATGTGGTAAAGCCTGACTCTTGACCATACACTTCACCATCTCCATGAGTGACATGTTCTTCCATTCAACAACTCCATTCTATTGACATGTATATGCCACTGTACACTGATGTTTTATCCCATGTTAAGACAGAAATGCATTAAAGTCAAAAGACATATATTCCCCCCCTCAATCAGAATGAAGAGTGCCCATTTTACATACTGATAAAATTTCAGCCAAAACCAAATACTGTTTGAAGCACATAAACACTTCGGACTTTTCTTTCAATGGATATATGCATGCATGCCTGGAAAAATCATCTATGTAAGTCACGAAGTAAAGATAGCTCCCAAAAGAAGGTGTTTGCATAGGACCATAGACATGACTATGAACAAGTTGTAATTTTTTAGTAGCTTGAACTAAACCATCTTTTGGGAAGGAGGAACACTGCATTTTGCCCAAAATATGGCCGTCACATACATGTTAATCAAGTGCCTCAAGTTTGGTCAAAGAGGACACCATTTTAGAATTTTGCAGGCATAGCAAAGTAGCAAAATTAAGATGACCAAAGCATGCATGCCAAAGCTTTGCATTTGACAAAGCCCGAGACTCTCATGTATTGCACATGCTGAATCATTCACATATTTTTTATAGTCTATGAGCTTATATAGCCCATGACATAAAATGCCAGAACCAATAATGTCATTGCCATTTGACAGATCATGAATTGTACATCTGTCATCAACATATTTCACAACCAAGCCAATCTTGGCTAATGCTAAAACTGATAACAGATTCTTCTTGATCACTGGCACAAATAAAGCATCTAACAATGTAAAAGAACTACCATCAGTAGTAGTCAGAATGATCTTATCAACTCCCATAACATGATAAGAGGAGTTCTTGGTGCATGCGACAGTATTCCCTCTAGGGGCACGCTTGAGTGAAGTGAGAAACTTCACTGCGAGGTAATATGTTTGGTTGCCCCACTATCAAAGTACCAAACATCTGAGTCTACTACACACATACATTGTTCATGAGAAGATGGATCATACCTACAAATAGTGGTAAATGCCCATTCTTCATTCTTCACAAGATTAGCATACTCTATTTTGGGTGTAGAGGCCTCTACAACAACCATTCCAGCCTCTTTTTCCCTTGCCGCTTTAGCAGCTAGTTTTGGACAGTTTTGTATTACATGATCATTTCCTTTTTAGTATTTGCAAAACAATTTCCGCTTTTTTGTTTTCTTCTCTTCTTTGTCTTCCTTTTTCAATTGTGCAGAATTAGCAGATTTTTGCATACTAATAGAAGAGCTCCATTTACCTTTGCCCTTCTGACTAGCTAGGAAAGCTTGATCTGCAACACACATAATGGATCTGTTCTACCTAGATTGATCTTGCTGCAACAGAATAGAGACTTAGTCCTCAAATTTTAAGGGCATTTGGATTGCCTTTCATCATCAAATGAAGAGTAGAAGCAAAACTTTGATATGAATTGGGAAGACAAAATCAGAACAATTTGCACAAGTGAACTGTCAGGCAAGACTTCATTAGTAGAAATAAACTATTCCTTCATATCTTTGATCTTTGTCAAAAAACTATCCATGGAAGCTCCTTCACTCATGTGCTCACTCTCCATCTGTTTTAGGAGGTAAGCAACACAAGCCTCATTCCTTGTCTGGTATAAAGTGGTAAGTTATCCCAAGCATCCTTAGCTGTTCTGTAGGAGCGAATGTGAGGAATAATGGCACGTTTGACAGACAAGGCTATCAATGCATGTGCCTGAGCATCTCTGTCATCCCAATGAATTTGCTCTGCAGTAGGTGCAGCAGGAACCGCAACACAAATAGGAACATGAAGAATATCACCATCTTCAATGCCATCTGCATCACCTTAAGCAATTGTGTTTGTAGGTGAAATAGGACATTTTTCAACACCTTGCATAATATTCCACAGTCCTTTTGCAACCAATACATGATGCATCATATAAGCCCACAATGGTTAATTGGTACCATCCAACTTATCCTCAGTAGCCAACATATGGAATACATCACTAAATTCAGCCATGGCCATTGACTAAAATACCCTAATGCAAAAAGATGATTGTATTCGAAAAAGTTGAACAAAACTACCTTGATGAGTTTTGCTAAACATGTAGCTGACTTTGAGGCGCTTATATCGGTAAACCAAAACTTGTATATATCTTTGGCACAAAAAGACAAAATACCATGCACAAGCACTATGATAGTGAGTTCAGAGGCCGAAATGAGCTCAGATTGTGATTTTGGCACCATAGAGCGAAGCATTTTTTATCTCCTAATCACATTGAGTATGCTCACAAAATTTTGTGCTATTATGAGACTATGACCAAAGGGGTGTCCACCATGCCCTAAATGAAGTGGTGACCTGCTCTAATACCAATTTTTGGAGTCCGAGGTCTATGAAAGCATGTAGACAGCACAAGGAAGAAGAAGAAGCTTATCACAACACACAATATTGAATGTATTACCACTAGAATGTACAAGGATAAGTGACCCGTTAAGGCAATAGGCGTATATACAACCCGGGGGAAAAAAACCTCTCAAAGAGGGAAAAAAGTGCCCCAATTGTCCTAGTGTTTTCATACACATCACCACCTAAATATATCAACAAGTACAACTATATAATAGCATTTCCCCAAATTCCATGGTCCAAACTTTGGAGCATGGTTGTCATCTCTTTGATTCACCTTTACTTACCAAGGGATCCTATGATGGATTGGATCTTAAAAGAGGGGAATTCATGTGTGGTATGATCCCTACTATTGAGGTTGTAGCAAGGAATGACCAAAAACCCTCACCACCTTGCACGGAAGCAAGAAGGAAAGCTCAAGAGTAACTCTCCTCTCATCCACCCCTACCTCCCACATGTTCAAGCCATTGGCATCAGCCCCATGCTATGCCACATGCTTGAAAACAAGGAGAATAGGGAGTAAGGATCCTAGTCCATGAGGAAAATACAAGCAAATGCAAATACTCTACTCACACAAAGGAGAGACATGCATAGGCACACACACTCCACTCTCACACACTTGTAAAGACACAAATACATGTAAATGTAACAAGTCTTGGAGTAAATGAGAGCCTTCTTCCATTGATAAGAGATATTACATGAGAGCACATCGACCAAAAGCTTCCCCCTTTACAAAAGTGAGCTTCTATATATAGGCTAAGCTCTATTCCCCATGTGCTTCTTTGAAAAGTCAAAAAGTGGATCTCTCTCTAACTAACATATCTTCTAGGATATTCCAAAATCAAACTTTGCAACCAACAAATCCCAAGAAGATGCATGTGTGGGATTTTCTATGTAGGAATTCCTTAGAAGGGCAAAAAAGGTGAAATGTGAAGAGTCTTCTATACTAAGGCATAAAGAAATATTAAAAAGTGTTCTAGGAGAGTGTTCACATGTGACACTCAAGTATATACAACAAGGGTTATTTTAATGGTCTAGAGAGGGTTCCTATGCACAATTGAGGATGTGTGCATACCCTTCAACCCAACACCTACCCAAAGCATTCTAAACACCATTTGGCTTTGCACTAGATAATCTAAGTGCAAAGCATGGAAATAATGATAAGGGTGGATTTAAAACATCATTGCCTAATTCATCATCTTGGTATGTGCAAAATGGGTATCGATAGCATAAACATGTGAAGTAGGTGGATTTTGTAAATGTTTAAAGACTTTAAGAACTCTCTTCAAATTCACTTGAATTTGGTTAGGAAAATTGAAACTTTACTTAGATTGACCAAAACATCTAACTTGGGTGTTCTTATCATGTCCACTTTTGACCAACATTCACTAACCTTTCATCTGACTAGAGGACTACTATGAAGTTTAAATTAATTACATAGAATTTCGGTTCTTCCTTCTTGCGTCTCAAAACTTCAAACTTGACTCCGAGAGATTTAGTTCAGTAAAAATTATATTTTTGAGAATCTACTTTGATTCTTGTGAGATAGATAAAATGCTTCAAAACCTTGACTTGAATGGATCTATGAAGATTCAAACCTTTGAGTCCCATAGATTTTATCTCAAATGGTTTTAGAGATTCTCAATTTTGAATCGATTAGACAAAGTTTCAATTCCTCCTTCCTGCTTCTCAAAACTTTGGACTTGACTCCAATAGATTATCTGAGTCATATTTATGAAGGTTGAATTTAGCCGATTGGAATAGGTAACCAAATTAAGCATCACATATAGATGTTTTTGCTAGAAATAAACAATCTTAGAAGATGCATTTTGAATATCACGTCTAAGATTAATCATTCATTTGAGTTTACTCCGATCAAGTGTTCACAGTTCTCTAAAAGATTTTAAGAAAACTCTTGTAGAGAAGAGAGTTAGGAATCACTCATAAGAAGAAAGTTAGAAATTTCTCATAGTCTTGACCATTCCAAAGAAGATAAGTCTTTGAGAAAGTGTTTGTTTTGATCCAATTAAAGAAGAAGTTGCCCAAAGGAAAAAGGGACAATGATTTTCTACATTCTATCTAAAACTCTAAAAGCCCAATGAGCGAAATCTATGAGATTGAAAGGTTTGAATCTTCATAGATCCATTCAAGTCACGGTTTTGAAGAATTGTATTTATCTTTGTGAGAATTGAAGTAGATTATCAAAAACATTTCTTTGAATGAATTTAAACCATCATCAAACTACCACGCTTCTATGTGCTACCAAAAATCAGTGTCTCGAGCCACTAAGGTTCTATTAATGATGTTACCTATTGGGGGATTCTTGGACAAGAAGGGATTTGAGTGTTTGTAGGAGAGAAGGGAAAGACACGAAGAAATATACACACTGGAAGCCTCTATCGATTGATTATAATGAGACAAATACAATGGTGATGCCCAATACCATCCAATGCTTCTGTGAAAAATCCCACAGAGTGCTCAATTACAAAATATCAAATACCCAAGGTCTTGTTGCTGCCGGCCTCCTCTGCACTAGACCTCCGCCTTCTCCAAGCTTGCACTTGTGCACACCTTGCACCAAGCTTCCAATAAGGGGGAGGGATGGACATCTTCTGTCGACACTCGCACACTGCAATGAGACCTTGGGATCCTTGGGGGACTAGCTTAGCACTTCTTTGCACACTTCCTTAGTCACTCTTCATGCACACCTTGCACTTCAGTTCTCTGTGTCGCACACTGTGTGTCTCTTGCACTCCTCTCTCTTGCCTAACTTATATTATGCTCACCTTGCTTAGTCTTGCTTACACTTGCTTGTCCAAGAATAGTCCTTGCCTTGATTTGAATGTCGATTCACATATGCTCCTAACTGCAAGAGTATCTTGGTGCTCACTTTGATGTCCCAAGATTGTCTCCACAAGTGGGCAGCCAATGAATCCCTATTTTGTCCTGTAGTGACTTTAGATTAAAACAAAAATTTTAATTGGGGGGCCATACTTTCACTTCTGCGTACGTTGCCGCTTCACATACCTTCACATTTTCCTTTTAATTCTTCACTTGTGCACCTAAGAGAGGGTTCACTTGAACCTTCCAAAACACTTTAAAAACACTTTTGAACCTTAGGGAAATTAGAGAAATACCTTTGCGACCTGCAACCAACTTTCTCCAATTTACCCTTTGTGGACAATTAATTGTGCACTACCTGTGCACATTGAAACTTGCACTTCGAACTCTTTGACTTCACCCATATTGACTTTGACCTTGAACATGTCGACTTTGACCAATTTGACTTTTCCCTTTTGACTTTGATTGCGATTGACTTTTACTACGATTGACTTTGACCAATATAACTTTTATGGGCTCAACAGTTGCCCACCACCTAATGTGCTCTCCGTCCCGGAGAGCTACAGCCAAAACTCTGACCAGATAGGACACCATGACTTCTGAGCTGCAGAATCTTCAAAAGGACAGTTGAGCAGCAACCAAGTCCACCAGAAGCAGGAGAAAACAAACACCAGAAAAGAACCAAAAAGGGGATTTTGTCATGGAAAAGCAAAGGAGGGCAATGGGAGGGTTGAGGGGCTAAGATGGATAGGGCAGGGAGGGGTAAGGATGGGGCTGGGCAGAAGGGTAAAGGGAGTGTGAGTGAGTAGGATTATGGGGTCTGGAGAGGGCCAAAATGAGCAAACAGTAGAGTTACAGAAGGTGCATATGGAAAATTTTGAAACATAAGGTAAAACAAAGTGAGAATAAACCACGTGGACCATATGGTTAATTAAAAAGATGTGAAAAAGATGCTTAAAACATGTGGGTTTTGACCAAAAGTTAGAGAAAATGTGAGATTTTGGAAAAATTAAGTCAAAAATGAATTAAAAGGTGCCAAAATACATGAAAATGACCCCACTTTTGAAAGAAATGGCCATCCGAGGCATGATCTAGAGCCAAAAGGTTTGAGTCATGAAAAATAAAATTAAAAAAATGTAAGATATATATATATATATATTATGAAAAAGAAAAATAAAATAAAACTCCTCTTTTTTTTATTTTAACTTGAACGCATGCCGGGCAAAAAATTAAAAATAAAGCAAATTAAAAATAAATAATAAATAAGAAAAAATAAAATTATAATAATAAAAATAAATAAATAATAAAACAAAAAAATAAAAAGAAAATTAAAAAAATCGGGGGGGGGTGGGGGGGGTCGAGGGGGCCGGGGGGGAGGGGGGGTCGGGGGGGCCGACGGGGGGGCCCCATGATAAGTAAGTGCTCTCTCAAGTTGGCCAAGTTCCAGTGTTGATTAACTAAAACCACCTTCATATCATTGTTTGGTAACTTCACATTAATTTCAAATGAAACTAAAGATCCCTCTGAGCTTTGCAAAGGTATCCACTCTCCTAGTTTACACATCCAACGATCATAATAAAATCTAATGTACAAAGAGGTGCGATGTTTTAAATAGCGAAACCCTATACCTGTGTCACCAATTCTACAACGATATCTATCCCCTTTTGACAATCCTTCTACATAACCCCAATTTGCCCCTATCAAACATTCTACTACCTCATATGTAATATCTTTACATAGGAACATTGTAGGAGTTTCTACAAAAGGAATGCCTTGAAATATGAAAACAAAGCAATGGATTGGTAGAGTCCAATGAAGACCTATTGATCTAGACATTCGCATGAATTTCAAAGAGTTATGTATGTCCATCACCATCTTACGCTTGAAAGATGATATGGACCAAAAATCAAGTTTTCGCCCCTCTAAACTAAGAAGAGAATCAACTTTGATAATCTCCAACCTTCCATATTCACCATCTATAGAAGGAACAATGTACTTGTGAGTGTAAAAGAAGATCCTTTCACGAATAAGTTTAGTAGGAGGTACATCTAGAAACACTAATGCCCCAATGTCTGCATGTAATGCTTTGAAAGTTCCTGTAAGACTATGAAGTGGTTGTTCTTCCACTAAACTAGAAGGAAATATGACTGTAACAAAGAATAACATATGAGATGAGTAATTAAGGCATTTAACACCACGAAGCATTGAAAAAATAGAAATACTCACAATGGATTGGATATCTGATTCTATTAGAGTTTTCTAACTTCATGGTTGAAACTGTGAAGACATGTACAATAGCAACCATCCCACCATGTGTTTGCTGCTTGAAGCCTAAGAGCTCACCTTTCCAATGAAGATCCAAATTTCCACAATCTCGAACATGATGAGGACCAAGTCCAGATGGCTGCATGTACACCCATGCACCTTTGCAAAACTTTTGTGGTAGCTAACTTCCTTCCATTATTTTGATGTTGTGGCACATCATTGTGTGAACTTTGTCTTTTGGTCGCCCACGAGCTCTAGAGGTTTCCATGGGAGTAAGAGTTGTTGTCATTGCTGCAGAAGTTGGGAGAATGGTAAGAGGAGAAACAATGCTTCTGTTGTATGGTATGGAGGGAATAGAGGTGAAAAATATGACTTTTTGGGTTTTGGGTATGAAAATGGGAGTTTGAAGAGGGAAAGTAGAATTTTTTGAGTTATTTTGAAAAAAGTCACTTTTTTAACTCAAAAACATGCATAGATTTTGAATTGGAAGTCAAAAATAGCACTTTTGACCCAAAAAAGTGATATGGAGGTCATTTAATGGTATTATGGTGAGTTTTACAACTTTTTAAAAATTTTGAATTTTTGGGCCCAACCTGATTACGAGATTTCTTCTCTCTCTAGAAGACAACCCTGAACATAGAGGAATCTTGTCCCCTCTTCCCCCTTCAGCCTAGTATTTTATAGGGTATAGACTGTGGCCACCACCATGTTCTGATTGGTCCATCACTAATCACTCCTTAAGCTAAAAGGCCCATGTAGGGTTCACCTTTTTTCCTAATGACTAAATGTATTACTATAGAATGTACAAAGATAAGTAGCCTGTTAGAGCAATGGGTTGGTGTATATACAAGCCGGGGAAAAAAAAACTCCTAAAGAGGGAAAAAAGTGCCCCGGTGATCCTAGTGTGTTCACACACATCACCACCTAAATATATCAACAAATCCCCCCCGGGAGTGATGTGGTGAACAAGGAGGTGGCACTCATGTATAAGGAAGTGCTAAGCTATGTGGAAATCACTCCACAAAAGGAAGTAAGCCCAAAGCTTTGCGAAAAGCTTCAAACTTCTCCCTAGGCAGAGCCTTCGTGAAAAGTTCTTCAATGTTCTCCTACGTGGGCACATATGCCAAGCTGATCTCCCCAGCAGAGAACCTCTCCCTAACATAATGATAATGCACCTCAATGTGCTTAGTGCGAGCATGGAACACAGGGTTCCTCGCAACTTCCAATGCGCTCTGACTGTTAGTGAAGATGGTGGTGGCAGAATACTGACCAACACCCAAATCAGCCATAAGGCTTCTGAGCCACACACACTCAACAGTCGCTACCAAGCATGAAGCAAAAGCCACTAGTGGACACACGAGTATCATAGCAACCAGCCTAGTCCGAGTCAGAAAAAGCATGCAAATCTAGCGGTAGTGATCCCCCCTTGGGATAAAACAACCCAAGTAGTCGCATACCACTCAAGTAGCAAAAGATGCACTTAACTGCCTGCCAATGCTTGACACCTGGGCAATGCATAACCCTGCTCATATGTGAGACAACAAACTGAATATCTCGCCGAGTAATGCATAAGTAAATCACGCATCCAACAACCTGCTGATAGAGGACAGCATCAAATGCATCTCCAACATCATGAAGAATCAATCGTAAATGTGTCTCCATAGGAGTGGCAATAGGCTTAGAGTATTCAAGGCCAAAATGCTAGAATAATGTGTCAATATATTTCATTTGACACAAATCCATTCCACCATCAACTTGCATAAATTGAATGGCCAAATAGTGATGCAAATGCCCCAAATCAAACATCTGAAATGAGGCATGTAAATCAGCCTTAAATCAGCAATATGCTTCTCAATAGGACCAGTGAGCAACATGTCATCAACACAGACAACACTAATCAGAAGCACATCATTAGCACTAAGGTTCTCTCAGTTGGATTGTTCTCAAAACCATGTGCAATCATATAGGCATGTATCTTCTCATACCAAAGCACGTGGTGCTTGCTTTAAACCATATAATGCCTTCTTTAACCTGCACACCTCGTTTTCATGCCCTTTCTGCGCAAAGCCACAGGGCTGACAAACGTACACTTCTTCATGCAAGTCACCATTCAAAAATGCATTTTTAATGTCCAGCTAATGTACATTCCAACCATGATGGGCTCCAAGTGTAGAGATGCTCCGAACAATAGGCATACGACATGTAGGTGCAAAGGTCTCATCAAAATCAATGCCTCTTTCATGTGCATAACCCTTTGCAACAAGCCTAGCCTTATACTTGTCAATTGTACCATCAGGTTTACGCTTCAGCTTGTATACCCACTTAGTGCCAATGGCCTTCTTGCTAGGAGGCAAGTCACATAAAGACCAAGTACCATTCTTCATTATAGCATCATACAAATTCCATAGCAGCCATCCAATTTTTTGAATTTTGTGCTTCATCAAACAAAACAGGCTTAGTCTCATCATTGAGACTAGATGCAGCCATAGCATAGCAATCTGATGCAAAAGAGGCACTATGAGAGCCTGATCGAGATACGATATGATAGAGGTGCATCTAATTTGCTATCACGCAAAGTCTGCACCAACCATTTTGGCAAAGTTTTTGCCTCCTCAATATCAATTCTCTCATCAACAAGTGCATCATGTAAATTGCATAAAAAATGGGATGATCTACATCATCACATGAAACCTGCAAAGGCTAAGAAGTTGCCTCATTAGGACCAGTCCACCTGTAAAAAGAGGAAGCAAAGTATCATACATGTCTTTGGAGCTAACATATGTCTCCTTAGTACATGAAAGCAATGGCTGAATAGCATCTTCCACAAAAAAAACATCACGGCTAACTAGAATGCATTTAGTCTATGGCTGATACAGACGATAGTCTTTACTTTCAGAATTGTACCCAACAAAAATACATTTTACTGCTTTATCATCCAATTTTGTGCGATGTTGTTCAAGCACTAATGCATATGCCAAACAACCAAAAACACGTAGATGAGCAACAGATGGCTTGCGATCATGCCAAGCCTCATATGGAGTGATAGACTACATTGCTTTAGTGGGACACCTGTTAAGTACATATGTTGCACACATGACAGCCTCAAGCCAAAAACTATGTGGTAAAGCCTGACTTTTGACCATACACCTCACCATCTCCATAAGTGATGTGTTCTTCCGTTCAGCAACTCCATTCTATTGAGGTGTATAAGGCAATGTACACTGGTGTTTCATCCCATGTTCAGCCATAAATGCATTAAAATCAGGAGACATATATCCCCCCCCTCGATCAGAACGGAGGGTGCCCATTTTACATGCTGATAGATTTTTAACCAAAACCAAAAACTGTTTGAAGCACATGAGCACTTCGGACTTTGCCTTCAATGGATATCCCCATGCATGCCTGGAAAAATCATTGATGAAAGTCACGAAGTAAAGATAATTTCCAAAAGAAGGTGTCTGCATAGGACCACAGACATCACTATGTACAAGCTGCAATTCCTGAGTAGCTCGATTGAACCATCTTTTGGAAAGGAGGAATGTTGCATTTTGCCCAAAATACAGCCTTCACAAACATGTTTTCTAGGTGCCTCAAGTTTGGGCAAAGAGGACACCATTTTAGATTTCTGTAGGCGTAGTAAACTAGCAAAATTTAGATGACCAAAGCGTGCATACCAAAGCTTTGCATCTGACATAGCCTGAGAATCATGTACTACACATTCCAAATCATTTACAGATCTTTCATAGTCTATGAGCTTATACAGCCCATGGCATAAAATGACAGAAGCAATAATCATGTCACCATTTGACATATCATGAACTGTACATCTGTCATCAACAAATTTCACAACCAAGCCAATCTTGGCTAATGCAGAAACTGATAATGATTTTTCTTGATCCCTGGCACAAACAAAGCATCTGGTAAAGTGAAAGAACTACCATCAGCAGTAGTCAAAATGATCTTACCAACTCCCATAACATGATAAGAGGAGTTGTTGGCACATGTAATAGTATTCCCTATAGGGGCAGGCTCAAGTGAAGAGAAGAAATTGTGCTGTAAGGTAATATGTTTGGTCGCCCTACTGTCAAAGTACCAAACATCTGAGTCTACTGCAGACATGCACTGCTCATGAGAAGAAATTGTGCTGTAAGGTAATATGTTTGGTCGCCCTACTGTCAAAGTGAAGAGAAGAAATTGTGCTGTAAGGTAATATGTTTGGTCGCCCTACTGTCAAAGTACCAAACATCTGAGTCTACTGCAGACATGCACTGCTCATGAGAAGATGGGTCAAAATTGCAAATAGTATTAAGCACCCATTCTTCTTCCTGCACAAGATTACCAGACTCTGTTTTTGGTGTAGAGGCCTTAGCAACAACCATTCCAGCTTCTTTCTTCTTTGCCTCTTTAGCGGCTAGTTTTGGACAGTTCTTTATGATACGATCATTCCCTTTACAATACTTGCAAAACAATTTCTACTTTTCTGATTTCTTTTCATCTTTGTCTTCCCTCTTCGATCGTGCAGAATTCACAGATTTCTACTTACTAGTTGAAGAGCTCCATTTTCCTTTGCCCTTTTGACTAGCCATGAAAGCTTGATCTGCAACATGCATAATGGACCTGTTCTGCGTGGACTGATCTTCTTGCAACAGAACAGAGACTAACTCCTCAAATGACAAGGCATTTGGATTGCCTTTTATCATCAACCAAAGAGTAGAAGCAAAACTCTGATATGAATCAAGAAGACCATTTAGAATGGTTTGCACAAGTGAGCTATCTGGTATAACCTCATTAGTAGAACTCAATTGTTCCTTCAAGTCTTTGATCTTTGTTAGAAAACTATCCATAGAATCACCTTTATTCATGTGCTCACTCTCCAACTATTTTCAGAGGTAAGCAACACGAGCCTCATTCCTAGCTTGATACAATATGGTAAGTGTATCCCAAGCATCCTTAGTTGTTTTGCAAGAGCGAATGTGAGGAATAATGGCACGTTTGACAAACAAAGCTATCAATGCATGTGCTTGGGCATCTCCGCCATCCCAACGAATTTGCTCTACAATAGGTGCAGCAGAAATCGTAGCACGAATAGGAATATGCAGAATATCATCATCTTCGACACCTCCTGCATCAGCTTCAGTACCTGCAGTTGTAACAGTTGCAGGTGTGACAGGACGGTTTTCAACACCTTGCACAATGTTCCACATTCCTTTTGCAACCAATACATGTCGCATCATATAAGCCCACAACAGGTAGTTGGTACCATCCAACTTATCCTCAACAGCCAACATACAGAATACATCACTGCTTTCAGCCATGGCCGGTGACTAAAACACCTTGATGCAGAAAATTGATTGTATCTCAAAAAGTTGAACAGAACTACCCAGATGACTAAACCTGTAGCAGACTTCGAGATGCTTATATTGGCGAACCCAAACTGGTATACACCTTTGGCACAAAAAGACAAAATAGCCTGCACAAGCACTGTGATAGTGCGTTCGGAGGCTATTCGTGTGATTTTGAGACTGCAACCGAAGGATTGTCGACAATTCCCTAGATGAAGCGACGACCTACTCTGATACCAATTGTTGGAGTTAGACATCTATGGAAGCATGCAACAACACAAGGAAGAAGAAGAAGCTTGGAGCACAACACACAATACTGAATGTATTACTACAGAATGTACAAAGATAAGTAGCCCATTAGGGCAATAGGCGTATATACAAGACGGTGGAAAAAAACCTCCTAAAGAGGGAAAAAAGTGCCCTGGTGGTCCTAGTGTGTTCACACACATCACTACCTAAATATATCAACACTTTTCTTCCATAAATAAAGTTTCTCAGGGCTCTTTGCATCCATAGCTTATTTGTTTTGTCACAAAGTTTTGGGAATGATTCTCCAAGTTATTATGGTTGCATAAATGCATACTTTGGAAGATTAATGAGTCTATTAAGGTACTTTGAATTCAACAAGTCTGGTGTTGAGTAGGTTTTTCCAAGACAATCTCATCTCTACATCCTACCCATCACCTCTTCACAGTGGTTTCAGAGCATAGTTAAAGATTAGGCATTATAGGTGATGGATTCCCCTCATCTATTGACAACTTGGATCAAAATTTGAGGAGTAAACATCTTTTCTTTTTCAAGAATCGTCTTATATAAAATCCTTATAGTTCTACACACATACTAGAAAGTAATACCAAGCTAAAAAAGTATTCAAAAGTATGTGCCTCTTAGCCATATGCATACAAGGCCTCTTACGTTGTATGTCTTTCTATTTATGGACATCCTATGAATGCATGAAAAAGAAACTAAGAAGCTACTTAAGAGAAAGAAATAGGTACTTCCATGATTAAGCTTTCATGAAGACTTTAAATTTGACTCCATCCTCTCCTTGCTTATGTCCCATGGTAATACTCATCAAAAGAGTCTTCTCTTGTCCTTGTTCTTTCTCCATGAAGTAGCTTGCAAATTTCTCCAAAATATCCTCCATCTTTAAGGTTCTTCATTGACGTGAGCCTGCTTGTTCATGTATTAACATAACAGGACAATCGTCCCAATCTACTAGAGTCTACACATGTTACATGTGCTAGTTCATTCAAACTAAGTTTGCCATGTGTCTCATTGTACTTTAGTTAACTCAATTTAACTATAGATGGATACCTCTAGAAGGCTCTAGAGACTCTTTAGAAAAAGTGGTATCAAATGCAGTCATTGGGCTGAACCAGATACCTCTTCATTCCCCTCCATTAGAGTTAACCACTAGGCTAAGTAATTATTGTTTATTGTTTTAAAAGAACATAGTATTAGCTTGACATTAACCTTTTTCAAGTTAATTTATAAAAATGGGATAATAGATAGAAATGGTAAGGAAAAATGTCATCTAGGGTTGTCTAATAATCTAAAGAGGATTTCCATTCCTAAATTCTACTTGGGTATCAAAGGTTTCATCACAAGTATTTTCCCATTATTCATTGAGGACAATAAGCTTTAGAAGGGTATACAATGTTACACATAGGCCAAGATGGAAAACACATTATGTGTGTGGGAAAAGATGAAGTTAGCTAAGGTCCCTAGCGTAGGGGTTATCCCAGGGTTCCTAAAGTCACACCATAGCTAGTATCCATGATGGCTAGATGTTCACTCTAATGTGCTCTATACACTACCCATTATTGGATCACGGGAATGAGAAGGATGAGGGATGAATTGCACACATATTTCTCATTATCTCCATTTAGGAAAATACTTCCATTGCATTGCATGTATGGGACAAGTGCAAGTTAGCTAAGGTCCCTAATTCAAGGTCTATCCTAAGGTTCTTGAAAGGTTAGTAAAGTGAGTGTGCATGATGGACACATTCTCGCACTAGAGTGCTATAGACACTCCGTTTTGTGAGTAAGGGGATTAGAATCTTGTGAGGTGAATTCCAAACACAAAAATCACGTCTCCACCTATGTCAAAATATCCATCACATTGTGTGTGGGGGCCAAGAGCAAGTTAGCTAAGGTCCCTAACTATAGGACTACCCTAAGACTCATGAAAAGATAGTACAGTGGACATGCATAATGGAAAGTTGTTAACACTAGAGTTCCTTAGAAACTATCCGTTATGGAAGCAAGAGGATAAGAAGGTCAGGGGGTGATTTGCACACACCAGTCACAAGTTTCCATATATGATAAAAGGGAAGAAATGAGTTGCAAAGAAAGAGAAAAACTATGAAATATTTTGTAGGCCATCTGCAAATAGAAGAAACTCTAGATGAACCAAGGAGAAAACCCTTTTTTAATTATGAATATAAGGTCCAACGTGATGACTCAAAACTCCAAATATAAGAAATCAAACTAGATTGGTATATGCAATATCATCAAATTAATAGTTGGCAATGTACCTCATTAAGAAAGAACTTTCTTTAATACAAGGTGTTTGATATTTAGGAGCAACAACACAAAAAGAACAACAAAGAAGGAGCTTAGGAGCATGATACTAAATCATATTACTAAGCATGTAAAAATATTGGTAGTACATTAGAACTATGGGGATATGTACAAGCTAGGGGAGGTGGGAGGTCCTAAAGAGAGAGAAAATGCCCAATTAAACTAGCATAATCCTAAATTTTCACATTGATACAAGCCTTGATATTCATGTTGGTATTATATCCTTCTTGATAAAAAACGTGATGCAAATTTTATACCAATATATTTTCTTCTCCCAAACACAATAATTGAGAAGAAAGAAAGACCAATATAATAATATCAAGGGAGTGACAAAGAAGATTTTTTTCCTATAAGTTGAGCCCATGAAGCAAAAATATAATGGAATGGTGAAAGGGGGGAGGGGGTAATTTTTTTATTCTTGATTATCTTCCCTAAGCTAGCAAGTGTATTCTCTATGGAGTACTCTTTGAGTGTATTCTCAAATTTGGGCAAAAATATCTTATTCCATAATTTCAACATAGCCTCCCCTAGATATCATTGGATGTTACAACATTGTTTGTGGCAATATAACTTCCATGCACACTAAACTCCAATATGTTGGGCACTTGATACATATGATATTCCACCTTATGAATAAAGGAATTGAATGTGTGATTTTGTAGCATGCCAAAGATAATAAGACGTAGAAACTAATATTAATGAATAGTCACTTGTTAGTATTTGATTTTGATGGAAACAAATTCAATGGTAATGATCAGTGTGTTGTTAGTTACATAGAAAAACACATTATTTTCTTGGAAAAAAAAGTTGATAACATGCCAAAGTTCATAAGATATAGTGTTCTGTTGCTCCATAAAAGAATATATGACTTTGTGGAAACAAATATGTGCATATATCCCTTCTAATGGTTTCATGATGCTCATCCTCCTAAAGGCACAAGAAAACAAAAAGTTCATCTAACTCATGTTGTCGCTTACTCACACTTAAAGAAGACCATAAAGGATCTCATATGCCATTCTTATGGGAAGAGATATGCTCACAAGCTTGATATGTCTTCTCTAATAGAATGCCCAAACACCAGCTCAATGGAAAATTAGTTTCATTCATAAGGTCATGTTCTTATTTGATTTTTTCATGAAGGATTTGGTAATGGATTATTCCATAGACTTCTACTACATATACTATATTAATGTGCTGCTCATCTTCCATCCCTTCAAACGCCATGTTTAATCTTAAAAACTTTAGTGCAATAAATCCAATCTATATACTCTAACTCGTCATAGAATCCTCCAAGAAACCTTACCTCACAAAAAATTATGGATCAAGATGTTTAAAATTTTGAGGAATAAAGAACATCTTTGCTTTATAAAGAATATTCTTATACACATACTAGCAAGTAATTTCAAGATTCACTAGTATCATTGTGCCACAAAGACATAAAACACAATGTACAAAACTAGATCTAACTATTCACTTTGACAAACCTATACACATATTACCATTCTATAAGAATTGTGATCACGCAATAACTTGTTCATCTAGAATCTCTAAAGAATAATAGTAAATCAACGAGTGTTAGTGTGAACACTTCATATTGATACTCATGCTTGTACATACATACATACATACATACAAACATACTATTAGGTCAAGTCTTAGGCTGCACTAATCCTTTGTAATATTCCCTTTCCACTCCCAATTATCAGTAATACTGAAATGTAAAGTGATGCTACCCCTTCAAAGTTCCATGTGTCTTTTCATGAAGTAATATGCATGATGCATCGATCCAGTGCAAAGAATACTATGATAAAGATAGTGAAATAGATTATCTATGAATGGTGCTTTGCGCACATGGAAGAGCTTATTTCTACTTAATTATATTGTCTCTTTGAGTAATCAACCTATGTCTATGTGTATATTGAAGTCTGCGAACATTTAATGTGTATATTAAAAGTTTATGCATTGTTAAGTCGATAATGATAGAGATATTCAGTGAAGGAAATTTTCTGGGGTATTTTGTCTGAGTAACCGATGATGTAATTGATATGTGTTATTGGCATGAGCCTATTAGTATAGTAAATAGAGTGCATGGTGTTGTGAGAAGAGAGAAGTAGTTGGGCCAAAAAAAATTGAAGCGTGGAAGAGTTTGGGAATTATATCCTTATGTTTCCTCCACCAAGAACCCATAGTTGACCACTAGTATTCTACAAGTGCTAGATAGGTGTAATGCAATTTCTTCCAGCCTACACTATTGGGTAGAGGTTAACAATGTTCATACTACTAGAGACTAGCGTTAGTGAAAAAATCACATGTAAACATTAGATACACATGCATGCTTGTTTTGTGTTCTGAAAGTTATCCTAAATATAATTTAGATACAGAATCGTGACCCATATTAAGCATTTTTTTATATATTTTGGTAGTGATGAGTGTGAACACACCTAGGATTGTCAAGCCACTTTTTTCCCTCTTTAGGAGCCCCCCCCAACTTGTATATATGCCTATAACCTTAATGAGTAACTTATCTTTGTACATTATTTTGGTAATACATTCAGTGTTGTGCTGTGCTCCAAGCTTCTTCTTCTTCTTCTTCCTTGTGTTATTTGTGTGCTTCAACAAACCTTGAACTGCATGTCATCACTTCATCTAGGGCATCATTGACACCCCTCTTATCACAATATTAGAATTTCACAAAAATTGGTGAGCATAATCGGGGTGATTAGGAGTTCAAAACAACTTTGCAATGTGGCATCCAAATTTTGATATGAGCTTGTTTCAATCTCTGAATACACTATCGCAATGTTTGTGTAGGCAATTTCTTCCTTTGTGCAAAACATATATACAGGTTTTGGTTCACCAATACAAGCATCTTGAAGTCTTCTACAGGCTAAGCAAAGCTTGATAGGGTGTTTTTGTTTAACTTTTTGAGATACACTCATTTTTTTTGCATCATGATATTTGTTCATTAGCCATCCTAAAAGTAATGATGTATTTTGTATGTTGGTTGTTGAGGATAAGTTGGATGATACTAATTACCCATTGTGGGCATATATGATGCATCATGTATTGGTAGCAAAAGAATTGTGGAATACTGTGTAGGGTGTTGAGAAACGTCCTACTACACTTACAAATATAGATACTAAAGGTGATGTAGATGGCATTAAAGATGATCATATTCAAATTCATGTTCGTGTTGTGGTTCTTGCTCCATCTTTTGTAGGAAAACTTTGTTAAGTGATAGATGTTGGAGTTAGACGTCTGCGGAAGCATGCGAACAGCACAAGGAAGAAGAAGAAGCTTGGAGCACAACACACAAGACTGAATGTATTACTAGAGAATGTACAAAGATAAGTAGCCCATTAGGGCAATAGGCGTATATACAAGCCGGGGGAAAAAAACCTCCTAAAGAGGGAAAAAAGTGCCCCGGTGGTCCTAGAGTGTTCACACACATCACTACCTAAATATATCAACAAATCCCCCCTGGAAGTGATGCGGTGAACAAGGAGCTGGCACTCATGTATAAGGAAGTGCCGAGCTATGTGGAAATCACTCCACAAAAGGAAGTAAGCCCAAAGCTTTGCGGAAAGCTTCAAACTTCTCCCTAGGCAGAGCCTTCGTGAAAAGGTCTGCAATGTTCTCTTGCGTGGGCACATATGCCAAGCTGATCTCCCCAGCAGAGAACCTCTCCCTGACATAGTGATCATGCACCTCAATGTGCTTAGTGCGAGCATGGAACACAGGGTTCCTCGCAACTGCCAATGCGCTCTGACTGTTAGTGAAGATGGTGGTGGCAGAAGACTGGCCAACACCCAAATCAGCCATAAGGCGTCTGAGCCACACACACTCAACAGTCGCTGTGAAAGCTGCCCTATACTCAGCCTCACAACTGGAAGTGGCCACAGTAGGCTGCTTCTTGCTCAACCAAGATATACATGAGCTACCAAGCATGAAGCAAAAACCACTAGTGGACACACGAGTGTCATAGCAACCAGCCCAATCTGAGTCAGAAAAAGCATGCAAATCTGGCGGTAGTGATCCCCCCTTGGGATAAAACAACCCAAGTAGCCGAGTACCACTCAAGTAGCGAAAGATGCGCTTAACCGCTTTCCAATGTGTGACTCCTGGGCAATGCATAAACCTGCTCATCTGTGAGACAGCAAACTGAATATCTGGCCGAGTAATGCATAAGTAAATCAAGCATCCAACAACCTGCTGATAGAGAACAGCATCAAATGCATCTCCAGCATCATGAAGACTCAATCGTAAACCTGTCTCCATAGGAGTGGCAATAGGCTTACAGTCTTCAAGGCCAAAACGCTGCAATAATGTGTCAATATATTTCGTTTGACACAAAGCCATTCCACCATCAACTTGCATAAACTGAATGCCCAAATAGTGATGCAAATGCCCCAAATCAGACATCTCAAATGAGGCATGCAAATCAGCCTTGAAATCAGCAATATGCTTCTCAAGAGGACCAGTGAGCAGCATGTCGTCTACATAGACAACAATGATCAGAAGCACATCATTAGCACGCTTAACATATAAGGTGCTTTCAGTTGGACTGTTCTCAAAACCATGTGCAATCAGATAGGCATGTATTTTCTCATACCAAGCACGTGGTGCTTGCTTTAAACCATATAACGCCTTCTTTAACCTGCACACCTGGTTTTCATGCCCTTTCTGCACAAAGCCACGGGGCTGAAAAACATACACTTCTTCATGCAAGTCACCATTCAGAAATGCTGTTTTAATGTCCAACTGATGTACATTCCAACCATGATGGGCTGCAAGTGCACAAATGCTCCGAACAGTAGTCATACGGCATGTAGGTGCAAAGGTCTCATCAAAATCAATGCCTCTTTCCTGTGCATAACCCTTTGCAACAAGCCTAGCCTTATACCTGTCAATTGTACCATCAGGTTTACGCTTCAGCTTGTATACCCACTTAGTGCCAATGGCCTTCTTGCCAGGAGGCAAGTCACATAAAGACCATGTACCATTCTTCATTATAGCATCATATTCAGATTGCATAGCAGCCATCCAATTTTCTGAATTTTGTGCTTCATCAAAAGAAACAGGCTCATTCTCATCACAGAGACTAGATGCAGCCATAGCATAGCAATCTGATGCAAAGGAGGCATTATGAGAGCCTGAACGAGTACGATATGACAAAGGTGCATCTAATTTGCTGTCATGCAAAGTCTGCACCAGCCATTTTGGCATAGTTTTTGCCTGCTCAATATCAGCTCTCTCATCAACAAGTGCATCATGTAAATCTGCATCAGAAATGGAATGATCTGCATCATCATATGAAACCTGCAAAGGCTGAGAAGTTGCCTCATTAGGACCAGCGCTAGCCTGTCCACCTGTAAAAAGAGGCATCAAAGTATCATACATGTCTTTGGAGCTAACAGATGTCTCCTTAGTACATGAAAGCAATGGCTGAATAGCATCTTCCACAAAGACAACATCACGGCTAACCAGAATGCGTTTAGTTTGTGGATGATACAGACGATAGCCTTTACTTTCAGAACTGTACCCAACAAAAATACATTTTACTGCCTTATCATCCAATTTTCTGCGATGTTGTTCAGGCACTAATGCATATGCCAAACAACCAAAAACACGCAGATGAGAAACAGATGGCTTGCGGTCATGCCAAGCCTCATATGGAGTGATGGACTGCAACGCTTTGGTGGGACACCTGTTCAGTACATATGTTGCACACATGACAGCCTCAAGCCAGAAACTATGTGGTAAAGCCTGACTTTTGACCATGCACCTCGCCATCTCCATGAGTGACCTGTTCTTTCGTTCAGCAACTCCATTCTGTTGAGGTGTATACGGCACTGTACACTGGTGTTTTATCCCACGTTCAGCCAGAAATGCATTAAAATCTGAAGACATATATTCCCCCCCTCGATCTGAACGGAGGGTGCCCATTTTACATGCTGACAGATTTTCAGCCCAAACCAAAAACTGTTTGAAGCACATGAACACTTCGGACTTTGCTTTGAGTGGATATACCCATGCATGCCTGGAAAAATCATCAATGAAAGTCACGAAGTAAAGGTAATTTCCAAAAGAGGGTGTCTGCATAGGACCACAGACATCACTATGTACAAGTTGCAATTTCTGCATAGCCCGAACTGAACCATCTTTTGGAAAGGAAGAACGCTGCATTTTGCCCAAAATACAGCCTTCACAAACATGTTTTCCAGGTGCCTCAAGTTTGGGCAAAGAGGACACCATTTCAGATTTCTGCAGGCGTAACAAACTAGCAAAATTCAGATGACCAAAGCGTGCATGCCAAAGCTTTGCATCTGACATAGCCTGAGAATCATGAACTGCACATGCCGAATCATTCACAGATCTTTCATAGTCTATGAGCTTATACAGCCCACGACATAAAATGCCAGAAGCAATAATCACATCACCATTTGAGAGATCATGGACTGTACACCTGTCATCAACGAATTTCACAACCAAGCCAATCTTGGCTAATGCAGAAACTGATAACAGGTTCTTTTTGATCCCTGGCACAAATAAAGCATCTGACAAAGTGAAAGAACTACCATCAGCAGTAGTCAGAATGATCTTACCAACTCCCATAACAGGATAAGAGGAGTTATTGGCGCATGTGACAGTATTCCCTGTAGGGGCAGGCTCGAGTGAAGAGAAGAAACTGCGCTACGAGGTAATATGTTTGGTCGCCCCACTGTCAAAGTACCAAACATCTGAGTCTACTGCAGACATGCAGTGATCATGAGAAGATGGGTCAAAACTGCAGACAGTAGTAAACGCCCATTCTTCTTCCTGCACAAGATTTGCAGACTCTGTTTTTGGTGTAGAGGCCTCTGCAACAACCATTCCAGCCTCTTTCTTCTTTGCCTCTTTAGCAGCCAGTTTTGGACAGTTCTTTATAATATGATCATTTCCTTTACAGTACTTGCAGAACAATTTCTGCTTTTCTGATTTCTTCTCATCTTTATCCTGGTTCTTCGATTGTGCAGCATTTGCAGATTTCTGCTTACTAGTAGAAGAGCTCCATTTTCCTTTGCCCTTCTGACTAGCCAGGAAAGCTTGATCTGCAACACGCATAATGGACCTGTTCTGCCTGGACTGATCTTCCTGCAACAGAACAGAGACTAATTCCTCAAATGACAAGGCATTCGGATTGCCTTTCATCATCAATCGAAGAGTAGAGGCAAAACTCTGATATGAATCAGGAAGGCCATTCAGAACGGTCTGCACAAGTGAGCTATCTGGTATAACCTCATCAGCAGAAATCAATTGTTCCTTCAGGTCTTTGATCTTTGTAAGAAAACTGTCCATCGAATCACCTTCATTCATGTGCTCACTCTCCAACTGTTTTCGGAGGTAAGCAACACGAGCCTCATTCCTAGCCTGGTACAAAGTGGTAAGTGTATCCCAAGCATCCTTTGCTGTTCTGCAAGAGCGAATATGAGGAATAATGGCACGTTTGACAGACAAAGCTATCAATGCATGTGCCTGGGCATCTCTGCCATCCCAACGAATCTGCTCTGCAGTAGGTGCAACAGAAACAGCAGCACGAACAGGAATCTGCGGAATATCATCTTCGACACCATCTTCATCAGCTCCAACACCTGTATTTACAGTACCTGTCGTTACAGGTGTAACAGGACGTCTTTCAACACCCTGCACAATGTTCCACAATCCTTTTGCAACCAGTACATGTCGCATCATATAAGCCCATAATGGGTAGTTGGTACCATCCAACTTATCCTCAACAGCCAACATACGGAATACATCACTGCTTTCAGCCATGGCCGGTGACTAAAATACCTTGATGCAGAAAATTGACTGTATCTCAAAAAGTTGAACAGAACTGCCCAGACGAGTTCTGCTAGACCTGTAGCAGACTTCGAGACGCTTAAACTGGCGAACAGAAACTGGTATATACCTTTGGCACAAAAGGACGAAATAGCCTACACAAGCACTGTGATAGTGCGTTCGGAGGCCGAAACGAGCTCAGATCGCGATTTCGGCACCACATAGCGAAGCTGTTTTGATCTCGAAAACACCCTGAGTATGCTCACCAAATTTTGTGCGAATCTGAGACTGCAAACGGAGGAGTGTCGACGGCGCCCTAGAAGAAGCAACGACCTGCTCTGATACCAATTGTTGGAGTTCGACGTCTGCGGAAGCACGCGAACAGCACAAGGAAGAAGAAGAAGCTTGGACCACAACACACAAGACTGAATGTATTACTAGAGAATGTACAAAGATAAGTAGCCCATTAGGGCAATAGGCGTATATACAAGCCGGGGGAAAAAAACCTCCTAAAGAGGGAAAAAAGTGCCCCGGTGGTCCTAGAGTGTTCACACACATCACTACCTAAATATATCAACAACAGATGCTCAAGCACGTGCATTGATATCTTTGTCTATCAAACATGCCATTATCCCTCACATTCATTCATGCAAGCCAACAATGCAAAAAATCAGGCTCGTATTGCTTACCTCCAAAAACAATTGGAGCATGAGCATATAATTGAAGGACAATTCTCTAACAAATATCAAAGATTTGAAGAAATAGTTGATTTCTGCTCATGAAGTCCTACGAGATAGTTCACTTGTGTAGAATATTCTTAACAATCTTCCAGATGCATATCAGAGTTTTGCTTCTACCCTTTGATTGATGATGAAAGGAAATCCAAATGCCTTAACATTTAATGAGTTAGTCTTTGTTTTGCTACAGGAAGATCAATCCAGGTAGAACATGTCAATTATGCGTGTTGCATATCAAGATTTCCTAGCTAGTTAGAAGGGCAAAGGTAAATGGAGCTCATCTACTAGTAAGTAAAAATCTGCTAATGTTGCACAGTCAAAGAAGGAAGACAGAGATGAGAAGAAAACAGAAAAGCAGAAACAATCTTGCAAATATTTTAAGGGAAATGATCATGTCATAAAGAGTTGTCCAAAACTGGCTGCAAAAGAGGCAAAGAAGAAAGAGGTTCGAATGGTTGTTGTAGAGGCCTCTACACATAAAATAGAGGCTGCTAATCTTGTTCGGAATGAGGAATGGGCATTCACCATAGTCTGCAGTTATAACCCATCTATCATGAGCAGTGTACTTTTGCAGTAGAATCATATGTTTGGTACTTATAATGGTGCAACCAAACAAATTACCTTGCATCATAGTTCCTTTAGTTCACTTGAGTTTGCCCCTATAGAGAATACTATCACATGTGCTAACAACTCCTCTTATCTTATAATTGGAGTTGGTAAGAACATTTTGAATACTATTGATGGTAGTTCTTTCACATTGTTAGATGCTTTGATTGTGCCACGGATCAAGAGAAATGTGTTGTTAGTTTCAACATTAGCCAAGATTGACTTGGTTGTCAAATTTGTCAAAAAATTATTATTGCTTTTAACATTTTATGTCATGGGTTGTATATGCTCATAGACTATGCAAAATTTGTTGATGATTTATCACGTGTACACCTATAGAAATCTGAAATGGTGTCTTCTGAAACTTGAGGCTCCTTGTAAGAATGTCTATGAAGGCTGTACTTTGGGCAAAATGCAGTGTTCCTCATTCCCAAAAGATGGTTTAGTTTGAGCTAGTCATCAGTTGTAGCTTGTTCATAGTGATGTTTGTGCTCCTATGTAGACACACTCTTTTGGGAACTACCTTTTGTTCGTGACTTTTATTGATGATTTTTGTAGGCATGCATGAGCGTATCCATTGAAAGCAAAGTTGGAGGTGTTTATGTGCTTCAAACAGTTTTTGGTTATGGTTGAAGATATGATAGCATGTAAATTGGAAACCCTCTGTTCTGATATAGGGGGGAGGGATACATGTCTTCTGATTTTAATGCATTTCTAGTTGAGTGTGGGATAAAACATTAGTGTACAATGCCATATACACCTCAAAAAAATGAAGTTGTTGAAAGAAAGAATAGGTCTGGCATAGAGAGGGCAAGTTGTATGGTCAAAAGTCAGGCTTTACCACATAGATTCTAGCTTGAGGCTATTATGTGTGTAGCATATGTACTTTACAAGTGTCCCACCAAAGCACTAAACTCGACTACTCCATATGAGACTTAGCATGGTCACAAGTCATATGTTGCTCATCTTTGTGTCTTTGGTTGTCTAGCATATGCATGAGTGCCTGAACAAAAATGCAAGTTGTGATTTTGTTTTTGTGGAAGATGCGATTCAACCATTACTTTCATGTACTAAGGAGACATAAGTTAGCTCCAAGATGTGTATGAAACTTTGTTGCCTCTTTTTACAAGTGGATAGTCAAGCACTATAGTCCAAGTGAGGCAATTTCTCAACCTTTATAGGTTCCACATGGTGATGGAAATCATTCCATTTTCGGTTGATGGGGAATAGCTTTGTGTCAAACAAAATATATTACTACATTATTGGAATATTTTGCCCATTGAAGTTTTCAAAAATATTTCCACTCCTATGGAAACATGTTTACATCTCAGTCTTCATGATGTTCAAGATACATTTGATGATGTCCTCTATTAGCAGGTTGTTGGGTGCTTGTTTTTCTTATGCATAACTTGGTCCAATATTCAATCTTTTGTCTCTCATATGAGTAGGTTTATGCATTGCCTAGGTGTCAAGCAATATAAGGCAGTTCAGTGCATGTTTTGCTACTTGAGTGGTACCCGAATACTTGGGTTGTTTTATCCCAAGGGGGGATAATTACCGCTAGATTTACATGCTTTTTTTTTTACTCATACTGGGCTAGTTGCTATGACATATGTGTCCACTAGTGGTTTTTGGTTTATGTGTGGTAGCTCATGCATATCTTGGTTGAGCAAGAAGTAGCCTACTGTGGCCACTTCTAGTTGTGAAGCTGAGTATAGGGCAACTTTCACAATGACTTTTCAATGTGTGTGGCTCATATGCCTTTTGGTTGATTTGGGTGTTGCTCACTCTTCTTCCACCACCATCTTCGTTGACAGTCAAAGTGCATTGGTAGTTGCAAGGAACCTTGTGTTCCATGTTGGAAAAAAGCACATTGAGGTGCACTATCATTATGTCAGGGAGAGGTTCTATTCTGGAGAGATCAATTTTGCTTATGTGCACAAGTAGGATAACACTGTAGACCTTTTCACAAAGGCTCTGCCTAGGGAGAAGTTTGAAGCTTTAGACAAAGCTTTGGGCTTACTTCCTTTTGTGGATTGATTCTTTCCACATAGCTTGACACTTCATTATACATGAGTGCAAAGTCCTTGGTCACCACATCACTCCCAGGGGGTATTTGTTGATATATTTTGGTAGTGATGTGTGTGAACACACTTAGGACTAATAGTGCATTTTTCTCCATCTTTAGGAGTTTTTTTCCCCAACTTGTATATATGCCTATAGCCCTCATTGGTAACTTATATATGTGCATTCTCTTGGTAATACGTTGAATGTTGTGTTGTGCTCCAAATTGGTAACTTATATATGTGCATTCTCTTGGTAATACGATGAATGTTGTGTTGTGCTCCAAAATTCTTCTTCTTCCTTGTGATGTTTGTGTGCTTCCGCATAGTTTGAGCTCCAACAATTCTAGAACCCCATAACTAGTGTAGATGAAGAAGAAGCAACCAAAGACTACCCTCATTTCCAACTCTTAACCAAATATGTGATGATGGTTCCTTAATTAATCTCCCTACTTCTATAGGGGGAATTGTGAAGCGAAACTCCTTGACCATGTAGATTTCAATGGAGACGAATACACACAAGAGAGATGTTCAATTTTGAAGATCTATCCCACCTTATGGTCTCCACTTAAGTCTCTTGCTCTCTACATGCAACCACTTTAGGAATTATAATGCATGAGTGCCACATGGCCTCATGTCTCATACCAGAATAAGAGGTTATTTGCACCCTTTGTCTCATAACATTTCCTTCCCCTTAAGGTATTTTGTCCTCAAAATTGACATTGGAAGGCGTAAATGAAAAACAAATAATAGTTGGTGACCAATCCCACTGAACCTCATGTACTTGATGTATATGGTCATTTCTCTGTAATGTTTACCTATATCCTTCCCTTAAGAAGACTCTTGTGAAATCTTCATAAAGGTGGAAAACCATCTTTGAAGGGTATTAATAAGTTCCCAAGTAGCACTATATTTTGAACTATCTTTCCACTTTACAAGGTGTTCATTATATAAGTGACTCTTCATTCATTTCTCTCGAGTAAATAGTATGCACTTAGGCTTACGTGGAATAGTTTGGATAGAAATAGGCTCTAGTACCTCATTATCTAGAATGTAATTGTCAGATTTACCCAGTCTCTTCTCAAGCTAGCTAACACAAAATATAGGATGGATGTAGCTATTCTCTAGAGTTTGGAGTTTGTAAGCCATCTTTCCTATTCTCTTTAGTATTGGTAAGGGTCCAAAATACTTAGAAGATAATTTAGGGCTATGTCTTGTCTTCATGGCTTTGGACCTAGAGGGAACTCTAAGATATACCTTCTCTCCTACCTCGAAGTTGATTTCTCTCCTTTGAGGGTCAGCATAGGCTCTAGATCTATACTGAGCTCTCCTAATGATGCCCTCAACAAGCCTAAGCATATCATTCATCTCTTCCAAGAAGTCATTTGCAGCTTGGACTTTCTCATGCTGCAGCCCAACTACATAAGAAGCTCTTGGCTGAAACCCATAGATAAGCATAAATGGAGTATGCCCAATGGAAGAGTGCTTGGCATTGTTATATGCAAACTCTACTATAGGTAAGTACTCTCTCCCAATTAGTTTGCATTTCATTCACATATGCTCGAAGCATATCTTCTAGAATTTTATTACCCTCTATGTTTGCCCATCCATCTATGGATGCCCGTTCGTACTCATGCAAAGTTTCATATCTTACCTCTTGAAGAAAACTCTCCAAAAGTGACTAGTAAACTTCCTATCCTAATCTAAAACAATGTCTTATGGTGGATCATATAATTGGTATAGTTTTTCAACAAATAACCTATCCAATTGAGGTGTCTTCGTGGTACTACATGTCATAATAATCCTAACCATTTTGGTTAACCTATCCACAATTACCCAGACTGAGTCTTGGTACTCTCAGTGTGTTAGGTAATCCTACTATAATATCCATGGAGATACTCTCCCACTTCCCATTATGAATGTCCAATGGGTGGATTATAAGTCCTATCCTTAATCTTTTAGGTTTATTGATCTAGCACTTAGTGCATTTAAGCACATACTCTAGGAAAACATCTGAAGTCTAAGCTAGTAAAACTACCACTTGACAAGATCATAATTCTTATTAACTACTAGTCGATTGGGATATGCTATCTATAATAGTGGAGTTGTAGCTATTGCTACTTTTAAATTCTCAATAATTTTCTTCTGTTCATCTTCGCAATGAAAGGATTTCCCTTTTCCTTTAAGTTGCTCCATCATTGGAGCAACAATCTTGACATAATTCTTGATGAATCTTTGATAGAGCCCGAATAAACCAAGGAACATCTACAATTCTTCCAAGTCTCTAGGATGCATTCATTCCATAATAGTTTGCAACTTTTCAAGATCAATCTAGATTCCATACTTGAAGATGATATGTCCAAGATATCTAACCTCAGGTTTGAAAAAATCACACTTTTTTGTTCTTTGGAGAAGAATGAATTTTCCTTAAACACTTGGAAGACTATATGTATGTTGGAGTTAGACGTGTGCGGAAGCATGCGAACAGCACAAGGACGAAGAAGAAGCTTGGAGCACAGCACACAATACTGAATGAATTAAGAATGTATAAAGATAAGTAGCCCATTAGGGCAATAGGCGTATACACAAGCCGGGGGAAAAAAACCTCCTAAAGAGGGAAAAAAATGCCCCAGCGGTCCTAGTGTGTTCACACACATCACTACCTAAATATATCAACAAATCACACAAATGGCTTTGAAATGGGGGTAAAACCCTTGTGCAACTAGTGGGAATGTTTCTTGGTTGTTGAAATTCACACTTCTATGCTTGGAAGTCGATTTACACTGTTAAAATTGCATGTGCATCGAGACACAAAAAACCAAAACTTGACAAGGAGCTAAACCTGCTCTAATACGAGTGTTGGGTGTGTGTAGAAGTGTGAGAGACACACGAGAAGCACACACAAGGAGCACAAATGCAACAAGACACATGGAGAAGATGGATGGCTAGAATAGCTCTCTCTATTGATGATGATCAGAATTGAAGTAAGAGTTGAATATTATCCCTAAGTACAAAGTACCACCACATATGAGTGAATCATGTATGTGGTAACATGGGGAAAAACCTCTAGTCAACACTAGTGTAAAAAGTGCCCATTTATAGGGTGAAATTTCACATCAAAGCTACTTGAGGAACACATAAGTGTAATAGTCCAGCACCTAGAACCTGTCTTTAAGATGTGTTTCCAAGTGACAAAGTGAATTTGGACTTCTACAGGACCATGTTGTACCATTGATCACTGTGTGCTATAGAAACAAAAGCATACCCAAAGTGTTGATAGATGGAGGCTCAAGGGTCAATATATGTTGCCATTGCCCTATGAAAACAGATGGACTGTAACTAGATAGAGCTTGTTTTCAAATTTTTTGTTCGAATGGTGGACCAATCGAGAATCCATCCAATTGCTTTAATCTGTACCATACTGATTTTCCTCCAGGGTGCAACATTCTCCATGATCTTCATTGTACTGAATTTACTTGACTCAAGTCTAGATTATAAGTTGTTATTTGGCAAACCATGGATTTGATAAGCCAAAGTAATGCAAGACTGGTCCTCACACTATCTCATCTTTAAATACACTAACTTTAAATAGGTTGTACCTTTAGATGATCTAGCACTCTATGATTGCCATCACCTTCCATAGGTTTTAGAACCCATAAACATGTTGGAAGGATTGATGGAGGATGAGGAAACGAGTTTCTTCGAGGCCAATAAAGTTCTATCATTAAGGACAATTGACTTTCAGAGTATTTTTTTTATTAGCAGGCATAAAGTGCCTACACGACAACTGAGGAACTAGGATATATTCTAGGGTTGTATTGTATTTCAGTCTTAATAAAAGAGTGTTAGACACATGTTCTCGAGCATTAGACTATCACATATGACCTACGACAACAAGATGCCCCATGATGTGTTAAAATATGTGGGAACTTAAGCGAAGGTTCTTGTCAAAAATTGATCCACCTTCCCAAACAGTTCACTGATGTTTTCATCTAGGATTACCAAGACATGGATGGTCTTCACCCAAGAATTTATCAAGATAGAATGATTTTAAAATCAGATGTTTATCCAGCCAAGCAAGTGTTGGAGTTAGACATCTGCGGAAGCACGCGAACATCACAAGGAAGAAGAAGAAGCTTGGAGCACAACACACAATACTGAATGTATTACTAGAGAATGTACAAAGATAAGTAGCCCATTAGGGCAATAGGCGTATATACAAGCCCGGGGAAAAAAACCTCCTAAAGAGGAAAAAAAGTGCCACGACGGTCCTAGTGTGTTCACACACATCACTATCTAAATATATCAACAAATCCCCCCTGGGAGTGATGCGGTGAACAAGGAGCTGGCACTCATGTATAAGGAAGTGCCAAGCTATGTGGAAATCACTCCACAAAAGGAAGTAAGCCCAAAGCTTTGCGGAAAGCTTCAAACTTCTCCCTAGGCAGAGCCTTCGTGAAAAGGTCTGCAATGTTCTCCTGTGTGGGCACATATGCCAAGCTGATCTCCCCAGCAGAGAACCTCTCCTTGACATAGTGATAATGCACCTCAATGTGTTTAGTGCGAGCATGGAACACAGGGTTCCTCGCAACTGCCAATGTGCTCTGACTGTCAGTGAAGATGGTGGTGGCAGAAGACTGACCAACACCCAAATCAGCCATAAGGCGTCTGAGCCACACACACTCAACAGTCGCTGTGAAAGCTGCCCTATACTCAGCCTCACAACTGGAAGTGGCCACAGTAGGCTGCTTCTTGCTCAACCAAGATATACATGAGCTACCAAGCATGAAGCAAAAACCACTGGTGGACACACGAGTGTCATAGCAACTAGCCCAATCTGAGTCAGAAAAAGCATGCAAATCTGGCGGTATTGATCCCCCCTTGGGATAAAACAACCCAAATAGCCGAGTACCACTCAAGTAGCGAAAGATGCGCTTAACCGCCTTCCAATGCGTGACTCCTAGGCAATGCATAAACCTGCTCATCTGTAAGACAACAAACTGAATATCTGGCCGAGTAATGCATAAGTAAATCAAGCATCCAACAGCCTGTTGATAGAGAACAGCATCAAATGCATCTCCAGCATCATGAAGACTCAATCGTAAACCTGTCTCCATAGGAGTGGCAATAGGCTTACAGTCTTCAAGGCCAAAACGCTGCAATAATGTGTCAATATATTTTGTTTGACACAAAGCCATTCCACCATCAAGTTGCATAAATTGAATGCCCAAATACTGATGCAAATGCCCCAAATCAGACATCTCAAATGAGGCATGCAAATCAGCCTTAAAATCAGCAATATGCTTCTCAATAGGACCAGTGAGCAGCATGTCGTCAACATAGACAACAATGATCAGAAGCACATCATTAGCACGCTTAACATATAAGGTGATTTCAGCTGGACTGTTCTCAAAACCATCTGCAATCAGATAGGCATGTATCTTCTCATACCAAGCACGTGGTGCTTGCTTTAAACCATATAACACCTTCTTTAACCTGCACACCTAGTTTTCATGCCCTTTCTGCACAAAGCCACGGGGCTGAAAAACATACACTTCTTCATGCAAGTCACCATTCAGAAATGTTGTTTTAATGTCCAACTGATGTACATTCCAACCATGATGGGCTGCAAGTGCACAAATGCTCCGAACAGTAGTCATACGGCATGTAGGTGCAAAGGTCTCATCAAAATCAATGCCTCTTTCCTGCGCATAACACTTTGCAACAAGCCTAGCCTTATACCTGTCAATTGTACCATCAAGTTTACGCTTCCGCTTGTATACCCACTTAGTGCCAAGGGCCTTCTTGCCAGTGACCAGTCCCTTCAATATGGTCGAGGCTTCAAGAACTAGCTCCCAGGCAGGCACTAGCCCTCAGATCGTGGACATTGAAAGTCTCCCCATTGAAGAGAAGTTGAAGGAAAGACCACTGGCATTGAGAGCATTACATGCCATACCTGTTCAGAATCCTCCCCAGGGGCACACATCACCAGTAAGCAAAAACTCGTATTGGTTCAATGACGTCGCAGGACCTCTTGGAGAAGGCACTGTTGGGAGGTAGAAATAGAGTTCAACGGACCCTGGGGCAGGTATCATTTCTTTACCAGAGAGTTTGAGAGGCTTCAAAACAATGAGGGGTTGAAACCGATATGGAAGAAGGCGGGACTATATGATTACTTCAAAGCCCAGTTACCAAAGCCGGACTTCCTAAGGTGTTCATACTTGATTAGCACCCTCACTCCCAGTAAAGAGAAAAAGGGGTATAGCACCTTTGTCCTACCTTCTCTTACAAGAGGTAATGAACTGAAGCACTTCAAATTGACGAACAAATTTGGTAAGGGAAGCTCTCGATATGAAAGGCATGCATATCCCCACACAAAAAGAGACAATGGTCCCAGACAACATGAAGAACAGGAACCTGACTAAACTGAAGGACATGGTGGCAATGACACCAACCATTGTTATTCACCTTCGAATGTGCATGCAACATTTCGCGTTCCCTGCTCAAGAGAGATTCACAATGCCACCCAAGAAGATCTGGTTCAATCTATATCTAGCAGACGCCTTCAATTTGACAATCAACATGCATCATTGGATTATTGAACAAATACACTTGGCACATCAATAGTGGTATAAGAAGCAAAAGTCAGTACTTTATGGATATTGTGCTCTTACAAGGATTGTTTACCGATGCTTAGCATATGACGTGCCAATTCAAAGGGCACTTGTTTGGACCAGGGTGCAAGAATTTCAACGAAGACTATCAGCTGCAGGGCCTCCATCCAAGAAAATGAGGGGAGCAGTTCAGATGCCCTGTGCACAGGCCCGTAGTGCCACACTGACACCGGACACAACTCCATGAATTTCGAGGCGAGTGCAACCTTTCACTATCAGATTACCAAGGCATAGCACGGAAGGACCGAATCTAGTGTTCCCGCCAATACCCACTGATTTGGAATTCCCTCATGGCTTCACGCCAAACTGTCACAGACCAACCACATCCAAGTCAACCAGACGTAGTCAAAGTAGATGAAGACGAAGGGGAGACTGCAGAAGAGGAGCAAGAGGATGAACAAGAAGGACTATCCGACAAAGAAGAGCATGAATATGAGCAAGAAGTCATACCCGACCTTGAAGGAGCCCCTGCTTATACAAAGCAATTGAAGAGACTGTATGATACCATCAACCGAGTTCAAGAACAACACAAACTATCCTTGGCAGCAAGAAAGGCCCTGATGAACCAGATCCTGGAAGACGAAGGCGTAGATGAGCAATACAGGGCAACCCTTGACATGATTGCTGATGCATTGGGGGTACCTGAGACACTGCATACCGCTCTCGCACACTCGCGAAGATCGGAGCGAAGATACGGCAAACGTCCCCCTAGACTAGGGAAACAAATGAATGTCCTGGTATTAGAACCACAGGGCACCACATCCGCAACCACAGGCATAGCTCATACCATTCATCACACTGAGGAAGCCCATACTTCAAGCGCACCCCCATCACCCCCTTTACCACCCTCCCCTCCAACTCCACCACCTTCACCTCCCACTACCCGTGTCACCACCACTGTCACAGCCTCAGAGTCCACTTCCCAAACCGAAGCACAGACTGTGAGCCAACCATCACAATCCACACAACCTATCACCTCCCCTATTGTAAATGCCACCACTGACACTATAATTCTAATTGTCGCCACTGAAAACCCCATTCCCCCTATCACGCTCCTTGGTGGTTCATATTCACAACTGCACACACCACTTTACACCTTCACGACCATCACCACACCGACAATTCCCATGTTCACAATCACTCCCACGACTGCATCCACATATGACTTTATGGACATATCACCCACTTCCGCACCTCTCCCCCCCTCCCCCCCCCCCCATATTTCCACAATCTCCCATTCCCCCACCACCCACTTCACCCTTCTCAAGCACAACATACACACCCCCATTCCCTTTTCCCTACCAACCTACATTCAACACCTTCCCAGCATCCACTCCTATTAATAATGTATTTAATACGTTGTACTAGTGTATGTCTCAATTACAATAGCATTACCAGCACCTAGATGCTCAGCATACGAGCCTATTCAGAAACCATGAAACACTACAAGAAAGATTCATTAATTTAGAGAAGGAGAAGCGGCTATTACAACAATAGTTTAATACTTTACAGGCACAACACGATCAATTAGTGGCCAATCCACCCCAGCCAGATACCGAAGAAAAACAACAACTCGATGATATGTTACACGCCTAGATAACGGACAATCTCAAGCTTCGACTTAACCTCGCCTTACTACGAAAGCACATGTCCGAAGCACTCGAAGAAAATAAACGACTACAGAAACAGAACGAAGAAAACCTGGAAGCAGCAATGGAGGGTTTACCACAGAAAATTGACCCAGAGAATTTCAAGGCCATTCCATCTAAAAACATGCAAATCATATTGGAAACACATGCCGATCTCCTGGAAGCCCACGCAACCTTAGAAAAAGAGAGGGATGACCTGCTAAATCAATTGGAAGCTCAACAAGAGTCACCAAAAGAAGTCACAGCGCCGCAGACACATCTGAAGAAGTCGCAGAACTCAGAGCACAACTGGCAAAACTACAAAATAAAGTTCTTCAATATGAGCGTCAACCCTCTCGCCTCGTGGAGCCAGAACATGAGGACTTAGTTCCAATTGAAGTTGAGGAGATTTTTGAAGACCCATACGTACCCATGCCTGCACCAAGGGGTAAGCGCACAGAGGATGGAATGGACACAATTGAGATCGAAGCTCCTGAATGGGTGCAAAGGTTAGAAAAGGTTGGTCCAACCCATGATGACAAAGTTGCAGTACAGATACAGACTATGTCCCAATTGGAAGAAGTTGTCATCAAATCGGATTATTTCCAAAACCTCTCCCATCATAGGTGGATTGGCATGTCCGATGATTTGTATGTTCCATTCTGCGTATTAATGGCAGATATAATGTTGAAATAAAGCAGCGCACAACAAAAGAACCAACCTTGGCAACACAGTTTGCACCAGATGACATTTGTGCAAGTGCCATGCATGGGAATATATTTCAACCTACCTAGAGGATATGTCTGCTTGAAACATACCCTGAGATGGTACGCACTTGGAATAACATGCCTTTATACATCAAGTATAACCCATGCTACTGCCCTGTTTTTCGAAGAAGGTCTTGGCCAAAGTACACCAAAATAGTTTTGACAGTTAAAGGATGTGAAAAGTGGCTAAACTATGTGTACTTAGCACCCCCTCGTGGCCAACCCATGGTCAACTACATGTTTCAACCATCCGACACTGGGCAGTCAGATTCAAAAATGTACCAGATATCATGGCACAGATGTGCCTCAAAATATTTTAACTAATGTTGGTTACATTCAGGACCTTTAGAAACGTCAAAGAACCTCATTTATTGGCTCTCGGATTCAATGAAGGCAACCCGGATCTTGTTTATGATATGATGACCACACCATCTATCAATGTCGTCTATGTGTGGCATGCTCGTATCAAGTATCTACCAGCCTGCTTCAAGCAAACGTTTGAGCAAATGTTTATCATAGGGTTTTGGGAATATCATTCAGAAATATTCATACCCAGACCATCTCACCTATTATAGTTATTTGTTGTGGAACAGGCTCTACATTCAAAAAAGCTACGTATGCCACATCCAAAAGTTCTCGGGCCAGTAAACTGGGATGCCCTACTTACCGATTTGGCAAAAGGGCTGAGATTATCAGAGCACCACTTGGCCACAGATGTCATGAATTACTACATCCAACGATCCACTCAACAAGGGTCTGTTAGAGACGACAGACGCGAGAGAGCGGGGAGTGTTGGCAGTGGTCAGGGCGGTCAAGGACTTACAAGACAAGGGAGCCAACGTGAAGGGCCAAGCAGGCAAGGCAGTCAAAGATGATATAGCAAGTAGGCCATCATTTTTCATGAAGCTGAAGCACATCAAAGAGGTGGACACATAGGAAGAAGGAGCCAGTAGGGAGCTCCAGGAAGTGTATGTCAAATAGTTAGAAGAAATCCCTACAAAAATAGTGATTTTCATCACTAAAAGCCATTGTAAATACCATTTCATATTTTTGTAGCTCCATTTTGTGCAAGCCAAGGAGTCCTTGAGCTTGAGGAGCTTTAGAAGTACCTACCTATCAATTTTCACATTTTTTAGACTCTGTTTGAGCCCCCAAATAGGCACTAGAACCTAATTTTTAACTAGGCCCGACACTAGGTCTGGACAGGGCCAAAGCTAGTCAGAAACTATAAAAAGAGCTAGAGAGCTCATTTTTGAGGTTAGCTTGTAATAGATTTGAACTTGTAAGAGCACTTTTGAGTAATCTAAAAGAACTCCATTGTCTCTCTCTTTGTTCTTGCTGTGTGTGCATGTGTGTGTATGTGTGTGCATGTTGGTGTGCTTCTCACTCACACATTTGTGCCATCACTTGTTCGAGGTCTTCATACCATCCTCATGTCTTCCCGGATTGACATAAAAGGAGGTGCTACTCATCACTGAGCTACATCCTAACATAAGCTTTGAAGTGTCCGAAAACATCGGACCACTTCCCAAAACATAAATCATGGTCAGATGATTACCAAAATAATGCAAATTTAGTCAAAAAATGCATTAGTAATCCTTCTCTAGAACTGCAAAAACCACTTTAGGACCTTCAAATGTTCATAAGCTGAAATATATAACATGTGCAAAGAGTTCGAAGTGAAACTACTCAAATCACCTTCCCGGTTTGAAAGATATGGCTCCCGGAAGGTAGTCGCCAAAAACTATTCATACTTTGCATACCTGTTCAGACCTGCAAAAATACTTGTTTCCCAAATTTTTTTTTCTCATAAACTAAAAGTAGACCTTGTGCTCTTCGAAACGAGCCATAGCACGTCCAATTTGGAGTCTTCTAGCCCAAGATATGGCCATTCCAAGTGGTACATGCTAAACTAGTGGACTGTTGGAGGGGCTGGAAAAAGTGTGAAAATGTGATTTTTGAGGTGCCCAAAAGCATTCTTCCATCAAGTAAATCCTAAAATTCTCTCCATAACCTTAGAGAGTGATATATGAAGATGCTTGGGCCTATTTTCACTTTACCAAATCCTCCCTTCGTGCATGTTAATTCACTCCCCAAAATAGGCCTAAAACAAGATTTTTACCTTTATGCAAAAACTTAAATGGGAGCTTTTAGCAAGCTTCTAATCCACTCTAAATGTGGATTTTTTTTGGGTTTTCTTTTTCTCCATGGTAATCTATACACCATACTTCATGTATGTATGCAATAATCCATGGGAAGGCTCCTAAATGATCTTTATTCTTACTCCCGAAAGTGGAGTTTGGCAAAATTTAACATCTAAATTTTTTTCCAAAAAGTGCAGGAAGGGGGTCTTTGAGGAACTAAAATTCCTCCTTAACTTATCATTTTGATGAATCTAATGATTCGCCTATGAATTCCATACAGCATACTCTCAGTAACTTTTTCCATCCATCCGAAGATAATACACCTGTTTTTCCCTCGTCCAAAATGAGAATTTCATAGATTCAGGTGCTGAATTTTTTTCTCAAACTGTGATGGAAGGGGGTTTATTGGAGCTCCAAACTCCCATCATACTGAGATATATTTTTAATTTCTTAATTGTATATGGAATTCAATACACTATACTATAGGTGTGTATGGTTTTTTACATAAATCCATGAAAAATCCCGCTTCATTTCCCCTTCCCGAAATGGCTATTTGTCAAGAATAGCTCCTAAATTTATTTGAGAATCATGAAAGTAAGCTATTTTGGCAGTATCTAAAGCTTGTGCTTGCTTGCGTTTTGAGGGAATTCTTGTCTCAAGATGAGAATATGTACCTCATACTCTCCATACACATGATTTCCCCTCAATTGCTTTACCCAAATCCCATGCTTTCCTTTGCCAAAAATGGAGTATTACCATGATTAAATCCCAGAAATAACAAAAGTTTCATACCTGGGCTTGAGATGATATCTCCTCTTCTCTACATTCCAATGCTCCCTTGATCATGCCAACTTTAGCTCAGCACTTGTCGAGGACTTCTAGTGGTCGAAACACTTCACTATAGTAGGGAAGACGTATGTTTGATTCCTCTATCCATGATGCATTCCTCTTCAAATAGCCACTTCCGATTTCCTTTCCCATCACTTAGGAGCTCTCTTCCAAGTGGCCAAGAGGAACAGCTCAAGGGCTTGCCCACCTCTCCTTTTCAATATGAAATATTGTACATCCAAGCTTATGGGGCACCCACCTTTCCCTCTCGATTTTGCACGCTGATGTAATCTTTTTGCAAAGAAATTGAAGGCTTATTGTTATCAAATGTGAGTGGGTAGCTTGGATAGGGCAGCTTTCGTGACCTCCGTGAGGTCGCGGGTTCAATCCCTGTATCTCCCATCTTCTATGCGTGCGCGAAAACGGAGTAGATCGCATGCTCCGATACCAAATTTTACAATCGATTCTCTTGTACTTGCTTGTATGTTCACGGACGATCATCTACAACACAGAGATGTTACTCCTTCGAACCTCCCAGTCGCCGAGCTCTTCCTATATTATCATATGAGAGATTACTCACCCACACATAAGTCATAGTAATGAGATCAACCTCTCTAAATTCCTCTACCATATGACATAAGTCCTTGTTGGTGCCAAGTGGCATCTGTGCTACCTCACCCAAGAGGTGTTCTCACAACCCCCATGATGTGACAACATGCATATGTATGCATGTTCTTTGCATGCCTAAAAAATAATGCAACAATCATGCATGAGCTTGATGCATGACTTTTCCTTGTACTAAGAATGTATATCATGCAATCTTGATGCATGATATCCTTTCCTTTGTCCTTATGCACTATGATATAAAAACATATCCTCGTGGTGCAATAAAAAGCTTACTCAACGGAAAGGAAATCGGGAATTAAACTACCAAAATACATTCTTTGATGCACAAGGATGCTTTTTTTTTTTTACAAGTATTTCCTAAATGCAAACTAATGCTTTGGAATGAGAAGTGGATTTTTTCATTATCCTAATCTAAAATTAATCAATTGAAATCTTGGCTATTTCAATGTGCATCTAGGATTAAGTGTAGAATAATGAAAACAAGATAAATCAAGCATTAAGGCCAAGTAGAAACTGGAAAATATTTATCTCCCAATTAAGCTTCATCCTTCCCTTGATCCTTTGGAAGAGCCCCTTTTTGCACCCTTTGGTCCTCTTCCAAGCATCTTTCCATGCTCGTAGCTACTTGGGATCTCTTTTCTTCAAAATCGAAGGTCGACGGATCGAATCTTAGTAGTAATCTATCTCGAAGGTGTTGAGCTATATGCAGTGCCTCTAACCAATGAAGTGCTTCAAATTTTGTTTAACACCATTAATTTTTGCACCACCAAGAGCTCGTTACTGTAGTGGTTGAAGCTCTACAATCAATTTTTGTAGGCACACACACACAATTTTCCATTCGTTTTGGGCACTACAACAATGGGGATATCCATTCCGTATGTTGTATTTCATAGATGAATCCTACTTCAATCAATTGGTCTATCTCCTCTTTGATTTTGGCTGCATAATTATCATTGTAGGTGTGAGGATTTTGATTGGTTGGTTTGGCATATAACATCATTTGGATCCTAAGAGAATAGATATCTAGATTGACTCCTTTCAGATCCTTATAGTTCCAAGCAAACAAATCTCTATATTCTCTCAGCAATTCGATTAACTCTTATTCTTCTTCTTCACTCAGGTCATGTCCCATGTAGGTGCATCGATCTTCTCCATCTTAGATTGTTACCACTATCTTCTTAGTCTACATCTTATTATCATAAGCCCCTCCCATGAGAGCTTATCATTTAGGCATTCTTACCATGATTTTCCTATCTTCTATTTCATATTTTTTGAAACTTTTGGCACTTCAAATAAGGATTCTTCTTTGTCTTCTTCTTCTCACTCTTGTCATCTTCTGGCTTAGTTAACTTCTCCTCACGTGTACATGCTTCTTGTCCTTAATTCCTAACATCTACTAAATAGAGGTACTCTTCTTCTGAAGCACAAAATGGCTCCATGATGATGGATTCATCATCATCATCACTAGCTTTTGTTATTATCAATTTACTAGAGTAGTTCTATTGTGAATGCAGAGATGTCATAACCATCTTCATCACAATGAGGTGTCCATTGTTCCTTTTTCACCACTATGTCCATCACGGCTAAAATTTCTGCCCAACCATGGGGTCCAAAGTCTTCATCTGGCAATACCATAGGTGCATAGGTTGGGCCTTGAATAGTTCTAGGATTCTCTTTAGCACCTAAGTTTCTAGATTCTAGTCTCTTTTCTTCTTCCATTGCAACTTTACACATCCATAAGTGCAAATCTCCTTGCATCAATAAAGAATTTAATCCTATGGAATTCACGATTCATTTCATCTACTTCTTTATGTATTGGGTTCCATTGCAGGGGGGGTACATCTCTATGGGAGCAATCCTTGATATTGGTAGTGACCCCTAAATGTTTTAAGTACAAAGAATTGGTTCCCCAATCCTGCAATATCTGTAATTGCCTCATAAATTATCTACTTAAAACAATCTCATAGGCATGATTCTTCCCAAAATCACATATGAAAAATGTGTGTTCAATCTCTATAGCACAAGTAGTGAGATTAATCCCTTCTAGAAATCCTATGGGTTTTTCATTATGTCCATATGCCATTTGCAACTTCATCCTTGTCGATCTTAGAGCTGGATTTCCCTAACATTTCCATAGGAAAGTGGTTTCAATGGCAAATCCTACTCTCAAATCTAGGATAGCTTTTGTTGTATAACCCTCATAGGTGATAGGTAGATAGGTGTTTCTTTCTTCTCCTTCACTCATATCTCCTATTTTGTCTATGTGTATCTCTGCTACCATTTTTTGTGACCCTGCTTGAGAGTGGGAATTGGCAACTTCTGGCAGTTAGTTTGTTATGTGCTTCCACAACTTAGGTTTAATCCTAAGTATCTCCTCTAAAGTGAGATGGCAGTACACTTTATTGTTCTTTACTACATTAGTGTTCTAAGGTAGAATTGATTCCTTGTTTCTTACCATGATTGTGGGGGATCTCATCTCAATAGAATTAGTTTCCCATGGGCTAGTGAAATGTGGAAATTTCGACAAGGAATCAGATCAAAGTCTAATCTTTCACTTGATTGTATGTCCTCTTGCTTCCCATATATAGAGGAAATATCATGAGCGAATTGATAATGAAGATCATCCACTTCTTGAATAGGAGGAGGATCCTCCCTCTCCTTGGCCCATTTCTCCTCTTTTATCTCTCTTAAGAACTCTTGGGAGTAATGATTTATAGAGGAATGAATTCCATCATCTTTAGAATTATGTATGTAAGATTTTTGTGGGGGTAAGTTTATCCTTTCACTTCTATTACCTTGAGCTCTAGTGTACCTACTGTCTTGGGTTTAGTTACTAACTGCTCTAATCTCTCCAAAATTCCTTTGAAATATAACTCAGGCTTATTGAATTTGTCTGATTGAAAAGGTGACTTGCATCAAACATAGCATGAGCTAATTCTACCATTTTCATATAGAGCTTGGTCCTTTAAATATCGAAGTCCATTGGGGGATAACATTTATCTAAATAAGCCATGATTGGACCTTCCTAAAGTTGAGCGTAATAGCCCTTGATCATCACGTCCAAGTCTTTAGGAGTAGGATTAGCTAGGATTGGTGGTGGTGACTGAGAGTTGGTTTGAGAGGCAATTCCAATTATTTTTGTGTTCGTTTCTTTAAGATTCTCTTGTAATTTGCTTGGTTTCCTAGCCCATCGTCTCTTCATTTGCTCTCGACTATTCTTCAAAGCTCTACTTCTCTTTTTTCCTGTGTGTTTTGCCTCACTAGCCTCTGACTTCTTCTCTTGCTCTAAATCTAGGATCTTCTCTTAAGCCTTTTCTTTAGTGACTATTTGTATAGGGGTTATATTATTCACACTTTTGTTGGGTTGTACTACCAAGCCAATGACATTGATAGGTGTAATATTTTGTGCATTGGCTATTCTTAGGACAATCTTTTAGGAGATGTTCCTTTCCACAATGAGGAACAAAACCTTGAATCACGATAGGTTGAGGTTTCCATGGTGGAGGAAGTGGATAATCACATATGAAGTGATCTTCCAAACATATATAGCATGGACCTCTAGGGCCTTGGTATCTCATCTCATACTTTAAATTTCACTTACAACGTGTTTAACAATATGTGGATAGATATATTATAAGACTTCAAACATACATGGTTCAATTCTATGATATAAAAGAGCATGAATGTTTTGGCCTTTTGAAATTTGTAATAAAACTTAATAAAGCTTAAATTAAAAAACATCAAAAGATGGAGAGAATAAGTATTGGAATAATGAATAAAGCTTTGGGCTATAGCCTTGGGAAATCGGATACTCCATCTCTCAAAGTACAATAAGAAGTGGAGTTATGGTGGGTTGGATATGCTCAAGTTCCATCTTAGAACCATAAAACAGTTAAGTGGTTTTTATTATAGACAAACGCTCCAAATGTTATCCAAAGGCAACATTCAAGAGAACTTTTGACAATTAATCACTGTGGAAAGTTTAAAATTTAGTGGCATTTGAGTGGAGACTTTGAGACTCTAAAATGCATGTTTTGTACAAGTGGGGATGCTAATTTTAATTACCCTTGTTTGTATTGCATGAAAAGTCTAGCTACAAGAGGGTGGCTTGGTAGAATTGAGGCTGGTGAAGCTCCTTCCAAAAAAATTATTAATCTACATAATTACTCATCTTTTGCTATGATTTGGGATCTGATACTTCCAATAGAATTGACCAGTATACACATGTACATTGCATGCAGAGTTAAGGATCATTAACAGATTGGTTGGTCTTCAATTGGATTATGCACATTCCATCAAGCCTACAACCTTTGCAGATGAATGCATAATAAAATGTGAAGCTTTGCTTTCAAAAATTGGGTTTTATGGTGGTTATGTTCATCATAGAAAAGATCTAAATCTTTCACAAAATAAAGGTGATGTACTATAGGATGTGTCAATGCGAGGTGCAAAAGCAAGAAGATTCTTCAACAACAATGATGAAAAACAACCAAATACAATGTGCAATTGTTGGAAACAATTATGTGAGGTTACAATAAATGTAAAAAGCAATCCAAGAATAGCAAAAAAGAAAAGAATGGAGGTGTCAGTGAGACTAGGTAAACTTTTGAAGATCATGAGGCAACAAGTAACTTCTAATATGTATGTGATTGAAGTCAGAAGGGCAATCACAAAGCTTATAGAAACCATCACAGAGACACCTATCATATGTCATAGACTAGTCATTATAGATAATCGCCTATAGAAATTAGAATATACTGGTTGTGTTTCCTCTTGCTCTTCTTTGAGTTTGTCTCACAAACAATTGAGACTCTCTAAATAGCATGGAAAAGATATCCTTCTCTTCTGCATGGATTTGAGAGATATCTTTCACTTTGGAATATCAATGGAATCCACATTCACCTCAAAATCCAATAAAATATGTATTAAATCAATGGTCAAGAATTTAAGCTATTGAATTGCAAAAAACCATAAATACCTGTAGTGGTGCATGTGGGTTCCGTTGATCTTCAACCACTTTATATTACAGTGTGTGTACACTAGTTTCTGAAGTTATTGTGGGCTCAATCTCTTTCTCTTTTTTGTGTGAAACAATGCACACCTGCTCTAGTTCTTTTTTGGTGGGCCCGTACTACAATCTTGAGATAAAATTTGTAGTGCTAATTTCCTCTATGAAGAAGAATATGAGTCATGACAATTCATATAGATAAGTATAATGATTCCATCATAATAATAATAGAAAAGAAATCATATCTTTGGAGAAACATACCAATAGAGGAGTATCAATACCATATATTTCATGCCAAGTGATAGGGGAAATTTGATTCTCTCTCAATCGCACAGCGGGCTGTCCAAAATACCTCTCCATGGACCAAAATTGCAGACGTTCTTTCTGCAATTGTGAATACAATGTCATATCTCTTGTATTCCATCATCGCAAGTACTCTATCCAGCTATTCTCTAAAGTGATGTTTGTATCTTGGGCCTCAGATCTCCATAAAGGGTGAAGTATGTGAGCAATTGCGTGGATTGGTTTGTGAAACCAATACCATCTCCCATGCATATCTTCACACAAATCATGACTCCTGCAAAAGTTTTAACAAATAAAAACACACAAATCACGATGATATAAATTATAATATGAATAATGATTCATGAAATAGATCACTTACTCATACATTAGAAATGCATCCTTGTATATGACTTACATACTCGTATACAAGTCCAACTGTGCTTCCCTCCATGTCTATGATACGAAGCATGGAATATACTGGCTGAAGGGCAGCAAGGAGAACCTCTGCCTTCGACTAGAAGGCATCCTCTCCCATGACAAGTGATGAAAATTGCATAAATAAAGGATCTCCATCTCTAGCCTTAGGTATCTGATACCACTTCTCTGCTGCAAATGTACGTTAGAGACCTTTCCTCACTCTTAATACTATGTCCAATACATGAATATATAACAAAATCATGTGAAGGCTAGCTTTTGAAGCTTCAAATCACTATGTGAATGGAATATATTTTGGACTTTGGGTCTGCTAATCACAAACTTCACTATGAATTTGGCTTTACTAAGAATATTCTCAACCCATGGCAAGCTCCCTATTTCTTCCATCAAGAGGTATAAACTATGACTCGTACAAGGGGTCCATGTGATTTTGGGGTATTCTTGCTTTAGCATACGACCCATAGCCACACAATTGGATCCGTTGTCTACGACCACTTGAATGACATTATGTGACCCTACATCCTTTATGGTTTTTTTCACATGGGAGAATATGAATTTACCTATGAGAACAGTCCCAGGTGCATGTGTTAAAATGGCATGTAGAAACATAGTTCCTTTGCAAGAGGAGATCACAATGTTATACACGTTCCTCTTGCGCATATCAAACCATCCATCACATAAAATGGAACACCCATATTTCTCCCATGTAGCACGTAATGATAACATCTCATTCTTTACTGCAAGCTTTTTTGTTTAGTAAGCTCACTAGTACGTAGAACTCTCCCCGATGGTCCTTCCTAAGGAGTGCATATGCAGCTCACAACTCTCATTGCCCTCTTCCATGCAGTAGTGTTGGCTACATTGAACGGGATGCCACATAAAATAAATAATTTGTCGATCTCTTTCTTGGCTTGCTCCATTGCTTGTTTTTGCATTGATGCCTTCATGCTACCCCTCATGAAGACATTGCTCTCCGGCAAGTTCCTAGGTATGGGACTATTGCTAGCAGGTGGCCATGCTTGTGAAGATGGAGTAGCCACAACATCAGCTGATGCACCATTAGAGCTCACACTATCGGTGCGAGCCCTTTTCAAAGGTGCGGTAGAGGAATCTCCAATATTAGGATGCATCTCAAGAGTTTGAAGATAATCTTCACCCACTTCCATACTCCAACTCAAGTGCGATTTTGCAGTCAAGTCATCCATGATTTATTGAGGCATAGAGTGACATTTTCCAATGCCACCACCTCTCAAACCAAGAAGGTGTGCGTTGATATGCGATGCACTACCTCTATGGATACCCTTACAATACTTGCATTCCCAAGTATAAGGTCCAATCACCTTAATATGGGATTGGATATCAGTAGGAGTACGATCCATAGTTATAGTAATATGCTCTCAAGGATTCAAGGCAAAGTTCTCTTTACAACTTACAAGACTAGATTCTCCTCTCTCTCTCTCTCTCATCTCTTTGGTTGTAAACTAATTCCTAAAAAAGGGAAGCACCTTACATACATGAATGGTGAAACACTCTGAAATCAGCAATGGACCATGGTCGATTAGTATGGTAGGCTATAGCTAATTACTCTCTCTCTCTCTCTCTCTCTCTCTCTCTGAAAGCTCATGATGGTGTGAATGAATCAGGCCATAAGAGACACAATTTATGAAATAACCTCCAAGCTTGCAAGTTGCAATTTATAAAAGACTCATGCATAAGTGCAAAAAAATTATGCCCTAGAATTTCAATCGCGTACAATTTTTATGGTTTTTACTTTGAACCTTTAAATCATGATTTAAATGCACTATGTCTACAACATATTCTTCTTTTGCATGGTCCATTCTTTTAAGCAAAGGGAACACTTTGCACATGGAACACTCAGGACATGGAAAAGTCTCATTATCAATCAAGAACAAGCTTCTTCATACGCACAAGAAAAGGAGTAGGATTCACAAAAGTCAATCCACTCAAATAGCTTTTTGATTGGTTCTTTAGAAGTCAGAGCACATGCCAAATATTATCAACAGACAAATTATACAGATCATGTCATTAAAATATCACTAAAAAGAGAAAACGCCTTTTAGGACAAATGGATTAAATAACAAAATAATGACATTTTATTCCAATGTGAAGCTATAATATTTGGAATATCTTTTAGTATTCTTCTCACAAGAAAAAAAACATATGGATGTATTTACAATTTTTGAACCATGGAATCGGTGAAATGAAATGTCATTATTCTTCTTTCAGTCTTTTGAATGATCTTGACTCTGGGAAATCTCCTCTCTTGAGATACTCTTTCCTCATGTAACCAGCAATAGTTTCTATGCAATATGTGCATAGCTAGAATAATAGAGAAAATAACCAGCTCTAAAAGCATTTAACACTAGGGCAAAGCCAAATATCTTGAGTGTTGTTGTTCTTTCAAGAAGTAACACCCTATATGCATTAAATGAAAATGAAGAATAGCCCATATATTTAGATAGGTTCTTCAGAGAGAACAATGCAAAATCATGGTCCTCACTCTATTGCATATCTAAAACACATAATAAATCTAAATTCAACTTTGGAAGATATTGAATAACTAGCATGTGAGGCATCATGGCTGGAAATGCTACTTGCAAATTTAGGTGTGGAAGTGGGAAAGCCTATCACTATTTATTGTGATAATCTTAGTAGCATACAGTTAGCATGAATCATGTTTTCCATGCTAGAACAAATCATATCGAGGTACATTATCACTTCATGAGAGAGAAGGTATTAGCAGGTGGTATTGATCTTGTTTATGAGAGAACAGATGAGCAAGTTGCTGATATTTTCACCAGAGCACTTGGAGTTGAGAAGTTGAAGAAGTTTCAGGAGATGCTTGGATTATAAGATATGGCGTTCAGCTTGAGGGGGAGTGTTGAGATATCAAGCTCAACATGTGATGATCCAGGATGACACGTACTAGTTTTTCATTTCTCTGACATGTATAGTGGTCACGCCGGTATATGTCAGGGATACTTCATTGAGCTTTATTAGATTTATCTACCGAGAGTGATGGCACATTTGTTCCTTGCCAGCTCACTCATTCGCGGACACTACATTTTTCCTTATGTACTGATCTTTATATATTGCACTTGTTGTATTCTTGTTTTTTAGGTCATTCTTGTACGTTCCTTTTTATGTAATAGAAGAAGAAGAAGAAGAAGAAGAAGAAGAAGATCATTCTTCCTTGCCTCAATTTGTGTGTATGCTTCTCCTTGAGAGCGAGAGTGTGTGTGTGAGCTCTCTTCCTTATCTCCTTCCTCGTGATAGATCAGTGAGCTCATTCCTACATCATGCAAATGCACATCCCATACCTCTTTGACAGATGTCAAGAATATCAAGTTTGTTTAAACCCAGAAAAGTGTGTTGTCATGGTCAGGCAAGAAAGATTTTAGGTCGCATGGTATCAAAGAATGGAATCTCAACTGATGAGGATAAGGTGAGAGCTATTGCAGAGTTACCTAGACCAAGGATGGTCAAGGAGGTACAAGCTTTCATGGAACATTGTGGATATTATCAACAATTTATCCACATGTATGCATGGTAGTAAAGCCTCTATACAACCTATTGAATAACTTCGAGTGGAATGAAGAGTGTGAGACATCTTTCAATGAGTTGAAAAGAAAATTGTGCTCAACCCCAATTTTAACAATGCCTAATTGGAACAAGCTATCCCATGTTAACGTGGAAACTTCCAATTTTGCCATTGGGTGTGTGCTAGCACAATCAACAGGCGAGGGAAATATTGACCTTCCCATTGCATACGCAAGTATGCAGTTGAATGCAACATAACGAAACAATGTGACCATAGAAAGAGAGGGATTAGGCATGGTATATGTTGATGCTTATTTGTTCAACTTGGAAGTAGTTCTCGATTGCATTAAAACATTTGTGCCTATTCTTACATTTGGACCTAAGAATCCAATGGTAAGAACAAAGAATGAGGAAATTTTCAAGTCAAAAAAATACCAGATATTGACAAGATGCATATACAAGTAGAATGATCAAGGAAACTTAGCTTGTTGTGTGAAAGATGCAGAACACTATAAGTGGTTGCAACTAACACATGAAAGTGCATTACGGCAACACAATTCCAAACACAAAACCTGACAGACTCTGAACAATTAGGTGTGTATTGCACAACTACGGAAGCAAACATCTGTAGGTTATTCAAGGATTGTCCAACTTGTACTAATAGACCACACATGGAACATGCTACTGTATACCAAGTGTCATTAATACCAGAATGGATCAGTCCCTTTGTTGACTTTTTGAGGATGAAGAAATTCCCTCAAGATATAACTTTAGTGAGACGAAGAAGTCTAAAGAAAGAGGCTCAAGACTACACACTCATTGCAGATCATATATATAGGTGTGGGTATGATGGATGTTGGAGTTTGAGTTCTGCAGAAGCATGCAAACAACACAAGGAACAAGACGAAGCTTGGAGCACAACACACAATATTGAATGCATTACCACTAAATTGTGCAAAGATAAGTAACCCGTCAAGGCTATAGGCATATATACAAGCCGTGGGGAAAAAATATCTTAAAGAGAGGGAAAAGTGCATCGGTGGTCCTAGTGTGTTTACACACATCACTACCTAAATATATCAACAAATCCCCCCTATGAGTGATGCAATGAACAAGAAGTTGGCACTCATGTATAAGGAAGTGCCAAGCTATGTGGAATCAATCCACAAAAGGACGTAAGCCCAAAACTTTGTGGAAAGCCTCAAAATTCTTCCTGGACAGAGCTTTTCAGAAAAGTTATGCAATGTTCTCCTATGTGGGCACATATGCCAAACTAATCTCTCCAAAAGAGAACCTCTCGCTAACATAATGATAGTGCAACTCAATGTGGTCAATGCGAGCATGGAACACAGGGTTCCTCAAAACTTCAAATGTGCTCTAACTATCAGTGAAGATGGTATTGGCAGAAGACTGACCAACACCCAAATCAAGCATAAGGTTTCTGAGCCACACACACTCAACAATCATTGTGAAAGTTATCCTATACTCAGCCTCACAACTAGAAGTGGCCATAGTAGGCTGCTTCTTGCTCAACCAAGATATGCATGAGCTACCAAGCATGAAGCAAAAATCACTAGTGGACACTTGAGTGTCATAGCAAATAACCTAGTCATAGTCAAAAAAAGCATGTAAATCTGATGGTAGTGATTCCCTCTTCGGATAAAACAATCCAAGTAGTCAGGAACCACTTAAGTAGTGAAAGATGCACTTAACCACCTACCAATGCTTGACACATGGGCAATGCATCAACCTGCTCATCTGGATTTGGTTTGGCACAAAGTTGTTCTGCCATCAACTTGCATAAACTGAATGACCAAATAATGATGCAAATGCCCCAAATTTGACATCTCAAATGAGGCATGCAGATCAGCCTTAAAATCAGCAATATGCTTCTCATGAGGACCAATGAGAAGCATGTCATCAACATACACAACAATGATCAGAAGCACATCATTTGCATGTTTAACATATAAGGTGATCTCAGTTGGATTGTTCTCAAAACCATGTGCAATCAAGTAGGCATGTATCTTTTCATACAAGCACATGGTGCTTGCTTCAAACCATATAATGCCTTTTACTTGCACATTTGGTTTTCATGCTCTTTCTACACAAAGCCACGGGGCTGAAAAACATACACTTCTTCATGCAAGTCACCATTTAAAAATGTAGTTTTGATGTCCAACTGATTTATATTCCAACCATGATGAGCTGCAACTGCACATATGCTATGAACAATAGTAATTTGGCAAGTAGGAGCAAAGTTCTCATCAAAATCAATGACTCTTTCTTGAGCATAACCCTTTGCAACAAGCCTAGCCTTATACATGCCAACTGTTCGATCAAGCTTATGCTTCAGCTTGTATACCCTCTTAGTGCCAATGGCCTTCTTGCCTAGAGGCAAGTCACATAAAGACCATGTACCATCATATTCTGATTGCATAGCAACCATCCAATTTTCAAAATCTTGTGCTTCATCAAACAAGACAGGTTCATTCTCATCACAAAGGCTAGAGGCAACCATAGCATAGCAATCTAATGCAAACAAGGAATATGATAGCCAGAACGAGTATGATATGATAGAAGTGCATCTAATTTGATATTATGGAAAGTCTCCACCAGCCATTTTGGAAGAGTTTCTTCTTCCTGAATATCAACTCTCTCATCAACAAGTGCATCATGTAAATGTGCATACAAAATGGAATGATCTGCATCATCACATGAAACCTATAAAGGCTAAGAAGTTGCCTCATTAGGACCACCATTAGACTGTCCTCCTCTAAAAAGAGGCAACAAAGTGTCATATATGTCTTTGGAGCTGATTGATGTCTTCTTAGTACATGAAAGTAATGGCTGAATAGCATCTTCCACAAAAACAACATCACGGCTACCAAAATGCATTTATTCTATGGATAATACAAATGAAAGACTTTGCTTTCAGAACCATACCCAACAAAAATACATTTCACTGCTTTATCATCCAATTTCCTCCATTGTTGTTCAGGCATTAATGCATATGCCAAACAACCAAAAACACATAGGCGAGCAACAGATGGCTTGCAACCATGCCAAGCCTCATATGGAGTGATAGAATCCAATGCTTTAATGGGACACCTATTAAGTACATATGTTGCACACATAATATTCTCAAGCCAAAAACTATGTGGTAAAGCTTGACTCTTGATCATACACCTCGCCATCTCCATGAGTGACCTGTTCTTCCTTTCAACAACTCCATTCTGTTGAAGTGTATACGGCACTATACACTGATGTTTTATCCCACGTTCAGCCAAAAATGCATTAAAGTCAAAAGACATATATTCCCCCCTCGATCAAAATGGAGGGTGCCTTTTTTACATGCTGACAGATTTTCAGTCAAAACCGGAAACTATTTGAAGCACATAAATACTTCAAACATTGCTTTCTATTGATATACCCATGCATGCCTAGAAAAATCATCAATGAAATTCATGAAGTAAAGATAGTTTCCAAAAGAGGTTGTCTGCATAGGACCACAAACATCACTATGAACAAGCTGCAATTTCTAAGTAGCTCAAACTGAACCATCTTTTGGGAACAAGGAATGCTGCATTTTGCCCAAAATATAGCCTTCACAAACATGTTTACCAGCTGCCCCAAGTTTGGGCAAAGAGGACACCATTTCAAATTTCTGCAGGTCTAGCAAACTAGCAAAATTCAAATGACCAAAGCATGCATGCCAAAACTTTGCATCTGACAAAGTCTGAGAATCATGTACTGCAAATGTTAAAATCATTCACGAATTTTTCATAGTCTATGAGCTTATACAACCCACGACATAAAATGCCAGAAGCAATAATGACATTGCCATTTGACAGATCATGAATTGTACATCTATCATCAACAAATTTCACAACCAAGTCAATCTTGGATAAAGCTAAAACTAATAATAGATTCTTCTTGATCCCCTACCACAAATAAAGCATCCAAAAATGTAAAAGAACTACCATCAAGAGTAGTCAGAATAATCTTACCAACTCTCATCACAGGATAAGAGGAGTTGTTGGCGCATGTGACAGTATTCCCTATAAGGGTAGGCTCAAGTGAAGTGAAGAAACTGTGTTGCGAGGGAATATGTTTGGTTGCCCCACTATCAAAGTACCAAACATCTGAGTCTACTATAGACATACATTGTTCATGTGAAGATGGGTCAAGACTACAAACAGTAGTAATGCCCATTTTTCATTCTGCACAAGATTAGGAGACTCTATTTTGAATGTAGAGGCCTTTGCAACAACCATTCTAGCTATTGATATATTTAGGTAGTGATGTGTGTGAACACACTAGGACTGTCGGGGCACTTTTTTCCCTCTTTAGGAGGTTTTTTTCCCTCGGCTTGTATATATGCCTATTGCCCTAACGGGCTACTTATCTTTGTACATTCTCTAGTAATACATCATTATTGTGTGTTGTGCTCCAAGCTTCTTCTTCTTCTTTGTGTTGTTTGCGTGCTTCCGCAGACATCTAACTCCAACAATTGGTATCAGAGCAGGTCGTCGCTTCATCTAGGGTGTCGTTGACACTCCTCCAAGTACAGTCTCAGAATCACACGAATTTTGGTGAGCATACTCAACGTGTTTTCGAGATCAAAACAACTTTGATGTGTGTGCCAAAATCGCGATCTGAGCTCGTTTCGGCCTTCGAACGCACTATCACAGCGCTTGTGCATGCTATTTCATCTTTTTGTGCCAAAGGTATATACCAGTTTCTGTTCGCTAGTATAAGCATCTCGAAGTCTGCTACAGGTCTAGTGGAATTCGTCTGGGCACTTCTGTTCAACTTTTTGAGATATAGTCAATTTTCTACATCAAGGTATTTTAGTCATCGGCCATGGCTGAAAGCAGTGATGTATTATGTATGTTGGTTGTTGAGGATAAGTTGGATGGTACCAACTACAAGTTATGGGCTTATATGATGCGACATGTGTTGGTTGCAAAAGAAGTCTGGAACATTGTGCAGGGTGTCGAAAAATGTCCTATCACACCGGCAACTGTTACAACTGAAGGTACTGAAGTTGATGCAGAAGGTGTCGAAGATGATGATATTCTACATATTCATGTTCGTGCTGCAGTTTCTGCTACACCTACTGCAAAGCAGATTTGTTGGGATGGCAGAGATGCCCAGGCACATGCATTGATAGCTTTGTCTGTCAAACATGCCATTATTCCACACATTCGCTCTTGCAAAACAGCTAAGGATGCTTGGGACACAATTACCACATTGTACCAAGCTAGGAATGAGGCTCATGTTGCTTACCTCCGAACACAGTTGGAGCATGAGCACATGAATGAAGGTGATTCTGTGGACAGTTTCCTAACGAAGATCAAAGACTTGAAGGAACAGTTGATTTCTGCTGATGAGGTTATACCAGATAGCTCACTTGTGCAGAGTTATGAATGGTCTTCCTGATTCATATCAGAGTTTTGCTTCTACTCTTCGGTTGATGATGAAAGGCAATCCGAATGCCTTATCATTTGAGGATTTAGTCTCTGTTTTGTTGCAGGAAGATCACTCCAGGCAGAACAGGTCCATTATGCGAGTTGAAGATCAAGCTTTCCTAGCTAGTCAGAAGGGCAAAGGAAAATGGAGCTCTTCAACTAGTAAGCAGAAATCTGTTAATTTTGCATATTCGAAGAAGGAAGATAAAGATGAGAAGAAATCAAAAAAATAGAAATTGTTTTGTAAGTATTGTAAAGGGAATGATCATATCATAAAGAACTGCCAAAAATTGGCTACTAAAAAGGCAAAGAAGAAAGAGGCTGGAATGGTTGTTGCAGAGGCAAAAACAGAGTCTGCTAATCTTATGCAATAAGAAGAATGGGCATTTACTATTGTCTGTAGTTTTGACCCATCTTGTCATGAGCAGTGCATGTCTGCAGTAGACTCAGATGTTTGGTATTTTGACAGTGGGGCGACCAAAAATATTACCTCGCAGCGCAGTTTCTTCTCTTCACTCGAGCCTGCCCCTACAGGGAATACCGTTACATGCGCCAAAAACTCCTCTTATCCTGTTATGGGAGTTGGTAAGATCATTTTGACTACTGATGATGGTAGCTCTTTCACTTTGTCAGATGCTTTATTTGTGCCAGGATTCAAGAAGAACATGTTATCAGTTTCTGCATTAGCCAAGATTGGCTTGGTTGTGAAATTTGTTGATGACAGGTGTACAGTTCATGATCTGTCAAATGGCAATGTGATTATTGTTTGTGGCATTTTATGTCATGGGTTGTATAAGCTCAAAGACTATGAAAAATCTGTAAATGATTTGGCATGTGCAATAATTGATTCTCCAGCTATGTCAGATGCAAAGCTTTGGCATGCACCCTTTGGTCATCTGAATTTTGCTAGTCTGTTATGCCTCCAGAAATCTGAAACGGTGTCCTCTTTGCCCAAACTTGAGGCACCTGGAAAACATATTTGTGAAGGCTGTCTTTTGGGCAAAATGCAGTGTTCCTCCTTTCCAAAAGATGGTTCAATCCGGGCTACTCAGAAATTGCAACTTGTACATAGTGATGTCTGTGGTCGTATGTAGACACCTTCTTTTGGGAATTATCCATACTTCGTGACTTTCATCGATGATTTTTCTAGGCATGCATGGGTATATCCATTCAAGGCAAAGTCCGAAGTGTCCATGTGCTTCAAACAGTTTTTGGTTTTGGCTGAAAATCTGTCAGCATGTAAAATGGGCACCTTCCGTTCTGATCGAGGGGGGGAATATATGTCTTCTAATTTTAATGCATTTCTGGTTGAACGTGGGATAAAACACCAATGTACAGTGTTGTACACACCTCAACACAATGGAGTTGTTGAAAAAAAGAACAGATCACTCATGGAGATGGTGAGGTGTATCGTCAAAAGTCACGCTTTACCACATAGTTTCTGGCTTGAGCTATCATGCGTGCAGCATATGTACTGAACAGGTGTCCCACTAAAGCGTTGTAGTCTATCACTCCATATGAGGCTTGGCATGACCGCAAGCCATCTGTTGCTCATCTGCGTGTTTTTGGTTGTTTGGCATATGCATGTGCTTGAACAACATTGCAGAAAATTGGATGATAAAGTAGTAAAATGTATTTTTGTTGGGTACAGTTCTGAAAGTAAAGACTATCGTCTGTATCATCCACAGACTAAACACATTCTGGTTAGCCATGATGTTGTTTTTGTGAGAGATGCTATTCAGCCATTGCTTTCATGTACTAAGGAGATATCTGTTAGCTCCAAAGACATGTATGATACTTTGCTTCCTCTATTTACCGGTGGACAGTCTAGTGCTGGTCCTAATGAGGCAACTTCTTAGCCTTTACAGGTTTCATGTGATGATGCAAATAATTCCATTTCTCATGCATATGTACATGATGCACTTATTGATGAGAGAGTTGATATTGAGCAGGCAAGAACTATGTCAAAATGGTTGATGCAGACCTTGCGTGACAGCAAATTAGATGCACCTCTGTCATATCGTACTCGATCAGGCTTTCATAGTGCCTCTTTTGCATCAAATTGCTATGCTATGGGTGCATCTAGTCTCCGTGATGAGAATGAGCCTGTTTCGTTTGATGAAGGACAAAATTCAGAAAATTGGATGGCTACTATGCAATCTGAATATGATGCAATAATGAAGAATGGCACTTGGTCTTTATATGACTTGCCTAAGTGGGTATACAAGATGAAGCGTAAACCTGATGGTACAGTTGATAGGTATAAGGCTAGGCTTGTTGCAAAGGGTTATGCGCAAGAAAGAGGCATTGATTTTTATGAGACCTTTGCACCTACATGTCGTATGACTACTTTTCAGAGCATTTGTGCACTTGCAGCCCATCATGGTTGGAATGTACATCAGTGAGGCATTAAAACTGCATTTCTGAATGGTGACTTGCATGAAGAAGTGTATGTTTTTCAGCCCCATGGCTTTGTGCAGAAAGGGCATGAAAACCAGGTGTGCAGGTTAAAGAAGGCATTATATGGTTTAAAGCAAGCACCACGTGCTTGGTATGAGAAGATACATGCCTATCTGATTGCACATGGTTTTGAGAACGGTCCAACTGAAAGCACCTTATATGTTAATCGTGCTAATGATGTGCTTCTGATCATTGTTGTCTATGTTGACGACATGCTTCTCACCAGTCCTATTGAGAAGCATATTGCTGATTTTAAGGCTGATTTGCATGCCTCATTTGAGATGTCTCATTTGGGGCATTTGCATCACTATTTGGGCATTCAGTTTATGCAAGTTGATGGTGGAATGGCTTTGTGTCAAACAAAATATATTGACACATTATTGCAGCGTTTTGGCCTTGAAGACTGTAAGCCTATTGCCACTCCTATGGAGACAGGTTTACGATTGAGTCTTCATGATGCTGGAGATGCATTTGATATTGTCCTCTATCAGCAAGCTGTTGGATGCCTGATTTACTTATGCATTACTAGGCCAGATATTCAGTTTGCTGTCTCACAGATGAGCAAGTTTATGCATTGCCCAGGTGTCAAGCATTGGCAGGTGGTTAAGCGCATCTTTCGCTACTTGAGTGGTACTCGACTACTTGGGTTGTTTTATCCCAAGGGTGGATCACTGCCGCCAGATTTGCATGCTTTTTTTGACTCAGACTGGGCTGGTTGCTATGACACTCGTGTGTCCACTAGGTGCTTTTGCTTCATGCTTGGTAGATCATGTATATCTTGGTTGAGCAAGAAGCGGGCTACTGTGGCCACTTCCAGTTGTGAGGCTAAGTATAGGGCAGCTTTCACAACGACTGTTGAGTGTGTGTGGCTCAGACGCCTTATGGCTGATTTGGGTGTTGGTCAGACTTTTGCCACCATCATCTTCACTGACAGTGAGAGCACATTGGCAGTTGCGAGGAACCCTGCGTTCCATGCTCGCACATTGAGGTGCATTATCACTATGTCAGGGAAAGGTTCTCTGTTGGGGATATCAGCTTGGTATATGTGCCCATGCAGGAGAACATTGCAGACCTTTTCACAAAGGCTCTGCCTAGGGAGATGTTTGAAGCTTCCCGCAAAGCTTTGGGCTATATTTAGGTAGTGATGTGTGTGAACACACTAGCACCGCCGGGGAACTTTTTTCCCTCTTTAGGAGGTTTTTTTCCCCCGGCTTGTATATACGCCTATTGCCCTAATGGGCTACTTATCTTTGTACATTCTCTAGTAATACATCAGTATTGTGTGTTGTGCTCCAAGCTTCTTCTTCTTCCTTGTGCTGTTCGTGTGCTTTCGCAGACATCTAACTCCAACACTAGCCCCGTGCTTCCTTGCCTCTTTAGCAACCAATTCTCGACAGCTCTTTATGACATGATCATTTCCTTTACAGTGTTTGCAAAACAATTTTTACTTTTCTGTATTCTTGTCGTCTGTGTCATCCTTCTTCGATTGTGCAAAATCATCATATTTCTGCTTACTAGTAGAAGAGCTCCATTTACCTTTGCCCTTCTAACTAGCCATGAAAGTTCTGCAACACACATAATGGATATGTTCTACCTATATTGAACTTCTTGCAATAGATTAAAGACTAACTCCCCAAATGTTAAGGCATTTGGATTTCCTTTTATCATCAATCAAAGAGTAGAAGCAAGACTCTCATATGAATTAGGAAGACCATTCAGAACAGTCTGCACAAGTGAACTGTGAGGCAAGACTTCATCAGCAAAATTCAACTATTCCTTCAAATCTTTGATCTTTGTCAAAGAATTATCCATTGAATCTTTTCAACACCTTGCACAATATTGCACATTCCTTTTGCAACCAATACATGACGCATCATATAAGCCCATAATGGGTAATTCGTACCGTCCAACTTATCCTCAAAAGCCAACATACGAAATACATCACTGCTTTCAACCATGGCCACTGACTAAAGTACCCTGATGCAAAAAAATGATTATATCTCAAAAAGTTGAACAGAACTACCCTATAGAGTTCTGCTAAACCTGTAATAGACTTTGAGATGCTTATACTGGCAAACCAAAACCTGTATATATCTTTGGCACAAAAACACAAAATTGCCTGCACAAGCACTGCAATAGTGCATTGGGAGGCCGAAACGAGCTCATATCACAATTTCAACACACTAAGTATGCTCGTCAACTTTTGTGTGATTCTAAGACTAAGACTGGAGAGGTGTCAATGATGCCCTGGATGAAGCCGCGATCTACTCTGATACCAATTGTTGGAGTTTGAGGTCTATGGAAGCATGCAAACATCACAAGAAAGAAGAAGAAGCTTGGAGCACAACACACAATACTGAATGTATTACCACTAGAATGTACAAAGATAAGTAACCCGTTAGGGATATAGGCTTATATACAAGCTGGGGGGAAAAACTCCTAAAGAGGGGAAAAAGTGCCCCGATGGTCCTAGTGTGTTCACACACATCACTACCTAAATATATCAACAATCGATATCTCAGACTATATGTACATGAAAGCGAATACTAGAAGTTCTTAGAAACTAAACACCAAGGTCTTGCAAGAGGACACTTTTGACTTGGTGTGATCAAGGAAATTTTATTCTCAAGTCGTTGGCCTACCCTTCATATGGATGCACATACCTATGTGAAGAGGTATGACACATGTCAAAGAACTCAATATCCAATTTGCAAGGATGAAATGCCACTGAGACCTATGACCAGAGGATGTGCATTGGAATAGACTTCGTAGGTCATATTAATCCCCCCCCATAAGAGTTCACATGTTGAATACATCATCATAGAAACAAATTATCTTATTAAATGGATATAAGTGAAAGCGACTAGAAAGAATAATGCACAAACAACAGCCAAATTTTTATTCAAAAATGTATTCACAAGATATGGATTGGAAATAGAACCTTGTAAGTGATCATGGAACCCACTTCTTGAATGAGGTCATTGAATATCTTTTGCAAGATTTCATGGTCATTCACAAGAAGTCCCTATCATCCATGGCAAATGGAGAGGCGAAGAGCACAAACAAGATCTTGTGCACTGTATTATCCAAGATCGTAAATAATAATCATTTTGATTTGGACAAATATCTTAATCATGCTATTTGGGCATATCAAGTTTCCTATGAAACGGTACTCAATGCTACCACCTTTCATATGGTATTTGGTTAGAATGATGTGCTTCCACTAGACTTTTTAATATCCACACTTACGATTGCACAAGAACATCAATGGACAGGTCATGAGCTATCCTCAAGGATCTTTGACTTAGAACGATTAGGGGAAACTAGACTGAGAGCATCTGCAGACATGTAGGCGGCAAAGAAAAGACAAAAAACATACTTTGACGCCCACATGAAGGATAAGGGTTTGAATCTAGTGATCTAGTCTCGTTATATACATTGAAGCAACATGCATAGAAGTTAGAGAAATGTGGGTATGGACCCATAACCATCAATAAAATAAGTGGAGCAATTCAGCTAGCCACCTTAGAAGGCGATGTGTTGCCAAACTATATCAATGGATGTAGAGCCAAACTCTATCAAGAACCTTTGATTGAGGAAATGCTAAACTGATTCAATGTGGCCAAGAAACACAAAGAAGAAGAGAGAAGGATAAGAGAAGAAGCACATGGAGAAGCCTTAGAACATATTAGAAGGATGATATTGAGAAGACAAAGCATAGATCAACATAGGAACGAAAATTATCATTCTTATCTTGAAGCCCCTAGATACAACATGGCTATAGGCCAAGCTAAGAGGAATCCCTCTCCCAACATCACTAATTGACATCCCTTTATCTTGATAAAGTTAGGACAAGCCATGACCTCTAAAATGATCAAGGTGCAGATTGATTTAGGAGCAGCTACTAGTGCTATTTGATATTCTTGTTGTTAAAACATGGAATTGTCAACTAATCCTATGGAGGTTTATGTTGTAGGTCTAGGAGGTGTGGAAACCCCTTGCATGGGTGAGGTGGAACTTCCCATCTCAATTCAAGATGTCCCTATGACAATTAAAGCACTAGTATGCCGTGATGAAGACTTCTTTGAGTCTTTCATCTTGGGTAAAGATTGAATCTATGATCATGTAGTCAACTTAAACTTAAGAAGTCAACTTCTTCAAATTTGGATGTGCAAACAATGCCCCACAGTAGAATTAGAGAATTGTGTGATCACTGATCTAAGTAGCACACATGCTCTTAGTTCTTCTATAAGACTAATCTTGGAGAATAAGATATTGTATGTGTCCAAAGTTTTGTGATGCAAACGGACTCAACAATTGAAGAACAAGCTTGAACGACAATGGAACTCCCTTCTATGCCAAAGATGAATGTAGTAATAGTATCACAACCAAAGAAGCGAATCGAATAGGACGACACAAAAGACACTTCAAGGAGATAAATGGTATCTAGGAGAAAAGAAGTTCCTTGCATGAAGGAGATCTGGGTACGAAAGGGTGAGCACCCGATTACCCCCTTGCTATCGCACCCTCTATTGAAGAAGCAGCTCAAAAAGCCAAGGTGACAAGTACAAGAGCAACAAACATCTCCATCATGGAGAATACACAATATTTGGGTGCCAAAGCGATCAATGAAGTTTGACGACAATAATGGACAAATTTGGGTGCATAAGACTTGCTTATGAACTTAGATTTTTACACATGAGCTCTTAAATTCTAGTTGGTCACCATCAATCCCCACCCCCTAGAAACAAACACAGAAAGCTATTGTACTTAAACCATCACGTAAAATCTGTCCTAGAACAACTTGGAAATGGGTACCTAAAAAGTCCCATAATCAAGTCAAGTCATCGTCAGACATTATTTATGAACTAAAACACCAAACTTGTAATCCCATAAGGGAACTCTAGAAATCCAAACATTGTAAATTACCACGCATACCACCGTGTAGTTTTTTTCTACACCACTAGGAGCATTTTGAGTTAATGCATTACCCAAGTGTGCATCTAAGTGGCACACTAACTCACATCATCACTGCGTAACACATTCATCACTCACACACTCACTAACTCCATACACACGCGGATCATAGGAGACATGTCGGTATTGTAAAGGGAACAAGGCTACATCAAGTTTTTGATACAATACTAATGTGGTTCTTCTTCTTCTAGCAGATCGACCGAGATCATCATTTATATTGGTAACTTATGGCTAAGGCAAGCACTAGTTCCCAACCTGTGGACATCAATAACTTACCCATCTCTAAACTTCTTATGGAAAGGCCAAAAAAACTCAAGCAATTGTGTGCCATTCCAATCTACGATCCCCCTGCAAGTCACACTTCAAAGGTGAATCCTGACTCTCAATGGTTCAATGAATTATCCGGACCTCTTGGAGGCACATTCTATACATGGGAATCATAGTGTGAATTCAACAATGTCTAGGGAAAATACCAATTTTTCACACGTGACTTTTAGAAACTCCAAGACACACCAAAGGTTCAACCTATCTGCCAAAAAGAGAGACTGGCATAATATATTGTCGAAGCCAAAATTCATGAGATGGTATTATTTGATCAATACGTTACAACCAAGTAATGTGAAGGATGTACACGGCACTTCTGTCATTCCCTCCTTAATGCACAACAACGAAATGAAGAAGTTCAAGCTGATCTTGAAATTAGTAAGAGAGGCACTTAGCATGCACGATATGCATATACCATCAGAAAAGGAGACACTAGGACTGGAAAATACGAAGAACTGCAACATAACAAAGCTCAAGGTATGGTTGTTATGACCAACATCTCAATACCACTTCAATTATGCATGCAACATTTTGCTATTTCGAGTCAAGATCACTTTACGCAACCACAATTTGGTTTGCCTTTAGTTGGCAAAAACCTTGAACATGACCACCAACCCCCCCATGTGGATAATAGAGAAGCTCCATGCAACCAATAACCATTGGTCATGCAAACCCATACTAATCGACTATTGTGCCATTACCCACATCATCTATAAATGCTTATCCTATGATGTATCCATCCAAAGAGTGTTAACTTGGCATAGGATGTAGCAATTCAAGAGTCGGAAAGCCTTTGCACCCCCATCAAAAAGAATGAGACGAACGACACCATATGCACAGCCATGAGGAGCAACTCTAACCCCAAATATTTCACTAGCAAGGGAACGTACAGTGCGACCTTTCATGATCCATCTTCCACGACGTAGCATTGATGGCATGGCCATTGCGCAAGTGGTCCTACCTTTGCCACTCAATTTTGAGTACCCCATACCTATCGGCTTAGATGAATTAGGCAATATTAATTTTGAACAACTTCTCCATGTAAACCTAGCATCATACATGAAATTTGAAACTGAGCAACAAACAATTGGAGAAGGCAAGCAACAAGGTACTCGTACAGAACAACAAGAAAGAGAAGAGAAGGACAAAGAGGAAAAAGAGGAAAGAGCCCCAACATACACAGCTCAACTCCGCAAACTACGAGACACCATGGAAAGTGTTCAATCCAGACCAAGGCTTTCAGTGCGCAGCACCTGCCTACTCATGGATCGCCTCCTAGCAGACAAAGGGGTAGACCCACAATTTATGGAATCATCATGGCTTTAAACAGAGACTTGTGAGATCATGGATGCAATCGATCACATGTTATAGAGACCCCAAGTCCAATATGATGAGAGACGCATCCACACAAGGCAAAGGATTGAAAAGACTATCCGAATATTGATCACACTCGCTGAAGGAACCACATCGACTAAAGAAACAATCACCACTACCACAACCCCAACTACTACAACAACCATTGGCCTAACCACAAAAACCCTTATACAAATCCCACCAGTCTTGCCTATTAGAACCCTTGGACATCAACCCACAACCATTGTTGAAGCCATCACCCAACAAGAAGAACCCATCTTCCACACCCCGCTCACTCATCCCCAAGGACTGAGGACATTGTAATTGTCATCGAAATAACCAGGATAGCACCCATGATTTACGCGCACCAGTTTCCCACTCGAAGCTCTTCTCCACCATCACTAACCCATTGTCCACACCTCCACCATCAAATCCTTAACCAAAACCACAGTAGTTCATCCAACCACTAACCCACTCATCATCAATCACCCAATTTTCCACTCCACCATAAGTGTATACCTAGCCTCATAACCAACATCAACCATTGTGGCCCTAGTGCCCTAGTCTTCCCCATTATCATCCCTATTTCCACCATAAACCCCACCAACTACACTCCCACTTGTTCTTCAACCTTGGGTCTCATTTTTTGCCTTTGTTATACATCCATCAACCCAATTCCCTTCTCGATGAGATAGGCCTTCTCAATGCAAACAACTTATAACATCACATTGACACCACAAGCACGGCACCTACCATCCCTGTGTTTATTGCAGACACTTCATGCACTTCCACATCAGACCCCATGGACATATCACCACCCACTGCACCTCCCTTACCCCCTACACTTCCACCGTCCCTTATCCCCCCTCCATCAACCTCACCCACACCCATCACATGATTATGCATGACATTCACTCTTTCCATTCCCATTCCCTCCCCCTCAACATTGAACTCTATATATACTACATCCATTAATTTAGATATGGCTATTACTTTGATGATTAATTGTGCCAATCAATTGAGGCACGAGTATCAACAACAAGCAAAGCGCAATGCAAACTTCACGATCAATCTATGCAACTTCCGCTGCGAAGTACAAAGTTAGAAGCTAGCAACACTCTTCTACAAGACCAATACAACATGCTACAAGATTTGAATAACCAACTCGAGCAAAGCTCCAACACTCAATCAAGAAGTAGTTTAGGTAATTGAGAGCCATTTCCACACTCAAATAGAATGTAATGCAAAATTTAGATGCAACATGGCATTGTTACGAGGACATTTCGTAGCAAGGAGAGCACATGACAACAACAACCAAATCAAGAAAACTTGGAAGCAAAAATCAAGAACACCCATGACACACCAATTAGCCAATCAAAATTCCAAGTTGTGTCACCAAAGAATACCCACATCATAATAGAAGAAGATGCTAACCTCCTAGAGTCCTATGACATACTATCCGAGGAAGCAACTCAATTAAGATAACAGCACACAATACCCCAAAGCCCAATTCCGAAACCAATTCCAATTGTTGTGAAAACCAATTAGATGGTGGAGTTGCATAGACAGGTCAAAGAGTTACAAACTAGATTACTCCAATATGAGAATCAAAGGAGGTAACTCAGTTTAGACAAAAGACAGTACCCCAAACCCCATTTCCTAAACCAATTCCAATTGTAGCTGAACCCAATGAGCTTGGGGAGTTGCAGCAGAAGGTCCATGAGTTACAAGCTAGATTACTTGAATATGAGCGACCACCTTCACCCCCAAATGTGTAAGCACCAAAAGAGATGGTGGAAATCCCAATGGAAGAAACCTATGAAGAGGCATATGAACCAAAGCCTGTAACCGATGGCCTTGTTGTTGAAGAAGGCCAAGAAACCTATGAGACACCAAGGCCACAGCGGTTGAAATAGGTAGAAAAGATAGGGCAATTACATGATGACGAAGTATCAATCCAAATTCAAGCATGTCGAATATAGAAGATATGATGTTGCATTCTAAATATTTTCATAATCTATCTCATAGAATCCTAATTACTACTTCAAAACTACAATACAAGCCATTTTTTGTGCTCTTAGCGGACTATAATGCCGAAGTCAAGCATCTTATTGGCAAGGAGCCAACCTTTACGACTCAATTTCAACGAGAGGAGAACCAGAGCAAGCATGCAAATGCACCATATTTCAAGCTACCTGGTGTGAACGTCTATTAAAGACATACCCAAAGATTATGCACACGTGGTTCACAACATATACAACCCGTGCTATGGCCCAATACTAAGACTATCATGGGAAGCCTTCGCAATCAAGGTCAAAAACGATGCAAAATGTCTAAACTTAATGAATTATCCATACTTTGCTCTGCCGTAAGGGCCACCCACAATGGCATACATGGTCTCCACTATCTAACATTAAACATCGTGCCTCAAGAACATGCCCAACGTAGCAACGCAAATGACAATGAAGATCTTCGAGCTAATGTAGTAGTATTTAAGATCTTTCAAAAGGTCAAAGCCCCCTATATATTAACACCTAGCTTCAATAAAGAAGACTACAATCATAAGCACCATGCCAAAGTCAAAGACTATTACACAAATTAAGTACCTGTCGTCTGTGTGTAATAAAGAAACTTTTGAGGAGACGTTCTCAATAAAACTTAGGGAATACCAATCGAAAGTACTTATTTTTAGCCTTATCCATCTATTGCAAGTTTTTACTATGGAACAAGCTATACACGCAGAACAATTAAGGATGCCATATCCAAAATTTATCACTATCCCTCATTCAACATATTCATTTTTGGTAGTTTCGACTCCATTTTGTTCAAACTTAAGAATCCTCTACCTTATGGAATATTAAGATAACCTATATATTTATTTTCATGATTTTTAGAGCTCATTTGAGCCTCCAAACTAACTTAGGATCCTAATTTTTAACTAAGCTGAACATTAGGTCTATACTAGCCCAAAGCTAGTCCAAAACTACAAAAGGAGCTCGAGAGCTCATTTTGGAGGTTAGCATCTTTGTGAAACAGTACACAAAGAGCTTTTAATCAATTGATTACGTTGTTCTCTTTGTTCTTGCCTTGTGTGTGTGTGTGTGTGCATGCTAGTGTGATTCTCCCTTACTCACTTGTGCATTCCACTTGCTCACAATCATCATACAATCCTTGCATCTCCACTGATAGACATTTACAAGATGGATCTCCTCTCGTTGGTATTCCCATTGTGCTAGACTGATGACAATGATGGTGGTGCCAAGTCACATGCAATATGAGATCGGTCAATGTCCACAATCTAGACATAGCAGGCTGGACTTCAATGTTAATTATGAAAGGATCTGTCCACTGGATCTTCAACTTCCCTGCCCTTCACTCATGTCGAAGCTGTATTTCTTGTAACAAAAGGAAGTTATGATAATGAACAAAGCAATGGGCCTTTCCTTTATCTGATAACCAGATTGGACGTTATGGTGTTGGTTACTAGGTGGTTGTAGTTGTGGTTGTGGGGGTAAGTCAGAAGACTCTCAAGAGCGGCCAAGCACTTAGTCCCATGGAACCTGTATGGAGCTATCAAGGTAAGTAGAGATCATGCAAACATAATTTCCAAGTATCGTGGGACAGGACCTAGAGAAATGTGTCCACTTGCCACAGTGAAAACAAACTCCAATGTAGAAATTAAGATGACAATGGTCTTATCAAGCTCTTCAACATCCACTATCATAGAAGCTAGAAAAGGTTTTTGGACTTCCCACATGGTTTACATCCTACATCTATTTGGGGCAAAGATCAAATCGACCCAAACAAGGAATGCTTAAGTAATTCCTCCTTAATAAATCTAATGGGTTTTCAAGGAAATACGTATGTTAAATCCCCAAAGAGTGAAATTGCATAGTGAAGAAGTAAGGCATGTCAATCCATAACAATTTTAATCACAACTTCATAAAGGCCCTGACCAGAGAAATAAACCTGATCCACCGCATCATGTTGGAAACATTCATCCAACTACTCTCCTATCTCAAAAACCAATTTAGGCTTTTGCCAAGAATGTAAATAACTTCTCTCTGCTTAAATGCAAAACATTATCTGCGCTATTAATTTCATGTTCGATGGTCGTCTTGATCTCACCAATGACCTCGGGATCACAGGTCATAAGAGATTGAGAGCAACCTGAGGAGGAGGTTTCTGCAAAGTTCAAACATTCCTTTCATGAGCAATGGATGAAACTGCTTCCATTATGGGAGATGAAACGAAGAGAAACATGAATTCTAGAGAACGGAGTGATAAGTAAATAAGGTACAGGCCCAAAGAAACACACTGGAGATAAGCAATTGTCTGAATGTGGGTAGAAAGAAAGCTACCAATGACAAGATACTATGGACAGATACTTAGGGTTGCACACCAGGAACAAAAAAAAATCCTAGAATACTGTGACAAAAGAGATAATCATGAAGGTACAACAGAAGCATATATGAAAAAAGGAGAGAGATCAGGAAAAAATTAGCTTCCACAAGGAAAAGAAAACAGCAAAATTACCAGATTCTTGAAATAGAAGGGCAAACCTCATCTTTAAAGGAGTTGAATTGATGGAGTATGTTAAACAGAAATCTCTGCACCATATAATGTAAACTGTGTGCAAACAATGGATCACTAGGTATAAAGCATAAGGCACAGATCGATAATCAAGCCAAAATACAGTCATGCGGCAGTAGGGTAGTGACATCCAAGAGGTGTAACAGTCAGAGAGCACCCGGCCTTGCCCCTCAAGATCACCCTCCCCTATAAGATTCGGTTCCAACTCCATATCACATACACATACATCGATATCTATCATCTCTATATATATTTCGAAATCTCCCTGTGTATATCCATATCTATCTGTCTATATCTATGCATGTCTCTCTGTGTCTATATATGTACATGCATGTGGGCGTGCCTATATACATGCACGCACACACACGTTTGCCCTCTTTACAGGGATAAGATAGGCATGATTACAAAGATATCAATTCCTGCAAAGATAGAAGTACAACACCACATTACCATGATTAGGTGTTTACAAGAGTTCTCTCCATTGAATTTGGACAAGACAATACATGAAATAGTTTTAACCCCATTATCATCATACAAAGTGATCTCATTTCAAATAGTGAAGTCACAAACTAGTCCATCACAAACTAAAAGACAATCTTGTTGATGCAATTTGCATACTTACCGACTACTGTATTCGATAGATCACTACAATGTTTCAAGTGTCTAAGTTCTGTGACAGAAAACCCACATGCACATTTCTTGTTCGAATGCCAATTTAATCAAATAATCAATATGCCTTATGGAAGCACACTTGTAGACTTTTAAGTGGCTTGTGAAGAATTGTAACTCAATAGTGTGCTAATGATGGATATTAACAAAATCTCTCATGAGAAGACACTTCTCTCTAATAAGAGGGGTACTTTCTGTTCCGAACTAAGCCGGTACTAATTCAAGTTCTGAAAGAACCATAAACCTCCTCCTTTGATTTACATTATTGCAAAACCCTGGGAAAAATTTCAAACAAGGACAGGTCAAAATGTAAGATGGCATGGCACTCATAGTAACAAATTTACCTCTTCAACAATCAAGAACAAAAAATACATGATTTTGAATACCATAAAAAGCGGGGACAAAGACGATACCCAAAATAGTTTAACCCCTATGATGAAGTAACTTCAGTTCAATTAGTCTAGTCACAAACTAGTCAATGACAGACTAAAAAACAATCTTGTTGCTGCAACTTGCATACTTATGACTGCTGTATTCTGTCTCAAGTGTCTATAACTTCTGTAACAGGAAAAGCACATGCACAAGAAAATGTTCCAACGCCAATTTAATCAATAATCAATACACCTTATGGGAAAACGGCCATAGACTTTGAAATGGCTTGTTGAACAATCACAACTGATTGGACATTAACCGAGTATCTCATGAGAAGCATACTTTTCTCTTTAAGGAAGGGTACTTTCTGTTCCCAAAGTAAACTAGTACTATTGTCAGTTCTGAAAGAACCAAATACACCTTTTACATTGATTTACATTTTTGCAAAAACCTTGGGAAAATTTTCATAGAAAGCTGGCACATTTTCACTCCGAACTTTAAAATATCAGTTAAAATATCAGTCCTGCATTCAATAATCGCACTTGCAAGCTCCAGCACCCATACATTTATAAAAAACATGAGAGACATACGTGTATACATAGAGTAGAGAACTTTGATCTAAAACAGAGCAATAAGTTATCATTCATTATCACCATTATGATTAATCAACACATTCTATACACAATGTGAAGAGCACCTATCTAAACACAGCAATCCATTATTGACTAGTCACAATTTCGTACTCCGACACTTACATTTATACACACTGTAGAGATCTTCAATCTAAATATTACCATCAATCAACTGTAACTTCAAAAGCAAATACATATGTATATCTGGTGCTTACATCATGACCAATTTTTCCTGAGATTATACAGGGCCTTACTTAGCGGCGCACCTTTAGCCCCGAGAACTTTCCTTGTTTAAAGGATATGAAAGTTGACACCTCAGAACATGAAGCCAGAAGAGTGTGTTCTAGCACAAGCTCAAAGCATTCATACAGGAGAGAGACCCAATTCATCTGGATTCCTAATACAAAAATCATTCTATCAAGACTTCCCTTTCAAGCAAACATATCACATTCTTATCCTTTTCGATGGTGTCTGGTCTCCTGTACCATTGTCTGCACATAAACAGCATTGTTAAGTCATTCATCCAAAGCATCACAAAACAATATGGTCTATACACTATGCATGCATACACATCTACACATACAATGGAGAAAAGACAACAAATGTTGCTAGGTGCATATGTTTAGCGCCAAGTCATGCGCTGTTGAGAACCTTCATCATGGTATTGTAGAGCTGGTGCTGCTTGTCGACGAGATCCTGTTTGCACATAGATTAAAACTGTAAGAACTCAAAGGCACAAAGCTTAAAACTGTAAGAATTCAAGGCCACTTCCAAATCTTCCGTCTTCTTTTCTATCTTCACATGTCATTCCTATTTCAGTTACAGGAAAACCTAAGTTTCCATGTACTGATTCCCTTCAGAGGTCTAGGCTGAGAATATTTGTCTGCCCAATCACCAAGCTACAGCACAACACAACATCAAAAAGGCAGTCGTAATGCTCTAACAAGATCACCTTCAAATGATTAAAAATTTCAACTTCTACTTCCATCAACTAGTTAGAAGAGATGAGAGCATCGCTTTCAATTACCAGACAACATGATAAACACACAAAATCTTTCTGAATAAAAAGTCTGCATGTTAATGACAATACATAAACAGAACAAACTGAAATTCAGTTGTATCAACTATAAAATTTCACATCCAAACATTCAAGTTGGTAATCCCATCCCAATTCCCTGCTGCATGAAATGTATAGTAAATTCTCCAATTTCATATATCAGCCAATTCTACTTTACAACACAATAAATAAGACTAAAACAGACTGCTAAAGTTTCCCTGCTGCATGGTAAAACATCAGAAGAAGGTAAAAGACATTACTTTTCAAGCATCAGAAGAAGGTAAAAGACATTACTTTTCAAAACTGTTCAATTGGTTGAGACTATAAGCTTCTCACTATCATATAATCAGACCATTTGACAACTCATTCCCATAAAAATACCTTGGTGATGTCCTTCTAAGGCCTGGGCACGACCCCTATTCCACCCTTGTAAATTTCTTTGCGCCTGTGCTTCCCACCGAGCATCAAAATGAGGAACTTCCTCTGAAATTGTGACATATTGTAAGACATTTCGTGCATCAAAAATATTGTCTAATCTCTTTCAGATCACCCACATACCAGGCTCTAGATTCCTCAAAGTCTCTACTGTTGTTTCAGGTCCAGATACTGTATTCCTCCTCTTCGTGACAGCATGGATCTAGAAAAAATATTAAAATAATGCATACAGAAACAAGAACAAAAGTGAGAGCAAGAAAACCAACATGATACTATAGTAGCAATAATAATGACAGCATAAGTAGCATGGAAGTGTAACAAACAGAATGAAGTTTAGAGAGAACATCGGTACTACATCTTGATTAATTACTCACTTGATCCCTCAAGCCTCTTGCTGAGGTCCGAGATTCTTTCCCAGATGAATCCCTCTCCACATGTTCCTCCTGAACAATCTGCATGAATACAGTCAACAGTCTCCCAAGAAAACTGAAAAAAAAAAGCGGGAGAAGAAGAAGAAGGAGAGAGAAGGGGGGAGGAGCAGGGTGGGAAAGGGAAGTTAAAATTATCATGATGAACTTGGGAACTAACCCCATCAGGCCCTACTCTCCTCATTGATGATGAGGAATAGAATGATCCTCCTGACCCACCAAAAGACATGGATGAACTCTGAAAACTATAATTTTGATATGAGCGATTTGATTGCTGCATATTGCTAGAACGCTGTGGATATCTATCATTAAATGCCTGCAAACATCGAGCTTGAGGTGGTACATCTCTATGTTGCAACATTTGACCTATTTCAAAATATCCAAGTTAGCAAATGCACCACAAAATAGATTCTGCATCCCACCAGAGCTTCAGGATTTTCAGGACCATTGCTCAACTGCACCTTACCTGCTTCTTCATCATCTTCTGGATGCTCAACTATAGGATGTTCTTTATTTTGTGCTCTCCCATTATCAGTTTCCTCTGTGTCTTCTGTCAACTCCTCTATAATGGGTCCTCTCCTGCTCAGCTGCAATGGCAAATCTAATAGTATGAAAAAGTTGCTCTCTCTCAGAAAGAAACACAGAATCTTAGATTAAATCACAAGGTCAGAGCTTCAACATCTGAGAATGAAGCAAATAATATATAGAACAATCACTTTTTAACAACCAGGAATCAAGATGCCATTCGAGTCACATAAAATTAAGCTAAATGTAGGAAAAGAGGGAAAATCAGCAGCCAAGCATTCCACAGACAAGAACCCCTATAAGAATTCCACATCGTCTACAAGCCCACAATATAAAACGACCTAAAATGCAGAACTCTTGAAAACAAGCACGTCAAAACTATTGTTCAAAATAATATCTGCATGTGATTGTCCTGAATACTGAAAGATAGATAATCAAGTGCAAACCTCTTAGGAACAAACATCCGCATACAAAACCAGAGAAGAAATCAAACACAAACACTAAACATACAGAAATATTGAGTCCAACAAAGAGAGAAACGAAACTATGGATATTTCGAAACAGGACTGATAATAGTATGTAAGGTTAGTTCAATCACTAAACCAATAGCATACATCCAAAAAAGAACTTTAGATAAAAATGTACGCCTAAAATAAATCGCAAAGCAAACAGAAACATTTTTTTAACAGCAAAACAAATTTAAGCCAGCCAATTCACCCTGTCCTTATGAGAAAGGCGAAACCAATAATTTTCTATGTGATTACATAAAGAAGGGATCAGGGAAAGGGCTTTTTCAAGTCTAAATGGTTTCTTGCCTAGAGCACTAAAGTTTGAAAACAGACTTCTAGCCATAAATTCTTTGATTTCTTATACTCTTTATTATTGTTTTCTTGATGTCGCTATTTAAAGGAAGAAAAAAACAACACTCAAAAGGGATATCCTAAAGCGTTGGGAATTTTAAGAATCATATTTCTAATCAAAGAAATAGATTAACTTAACTTTTCTTCCACAATCCACTCTTTTCCCTTCTTAGGAATAATTAAGATATGTCCATGATTAATCGACTATGCCAAAATTTCAGTGACATTTGGCCCACCTATGGAATTCAAAATGTCCTCAACAATAAAACTAAGAGAAATGAATAATTGAGGGGACAAAAAAGGGAGATGAAAGTACACAGTACAGCTTCAAACATAAACATTTGACCACTCAGAAGGGTCGCATTTCAGAATTAAGTTGCATAACTCAACACAAAAGCTTCAAAATATTCATTCATGTCAATAGTTTGTCCACTCCAGATCCAATGCCTTGCAATTGTAACACCAGCAGAGTCTTGTGATATCAAAATGTAGAGAAAAAACGATTGGAAATATACCCACATGCCAACCTTCTTGCATTTCAACATGCTCAATTTCACCTTCCATTCTTACTTCTGCTCTAGTCAATCACAAACCAAATTTTTGTGATAACAGTGAGAAGACAGCCAATGACCATCCTCAAACCTCAAACAATACTATATGTGCATAAATCTGAAATTTTCCCATGCATCTTCTTGCAGACATCCATGGGAAAATGAAGGTTATGTATGTTCACATAATCCAAACGTGACAGATAAAGAAGCACTGCTATAGTTGGAATTACTAGCAGTACAACTGCAAATTGCATCATCTCTCCCTGTGTAGAGCTAATTGGAAAAAACAACGAGAGCTCCGTTTCACAAATTAAACAAACAGGACAAACAAGGTAAAGCAGCTAGATCTAAACAGGCGGCCCTCTGAATTCATTATTTCAGAGAAGCAAAACATATAACGTTGCTTGAGAGCATATGCACAGGCCCCCTGAAATAACCTGTGACCTGTGTTGTTGATATGCAGAGAGTTGTAAACCCCCTCTTCGAAAAGAGATCATTTAGGTACACACCTGAAGATTTTGTTTGAATTTGATACACTTCAATTAGACAGGCCTAAGCTAATTATGTAAACCTCAGGAGAGGCCTTGTTCAATAGACACATGATCTCTTGTTCTTGGTGGGGGCCCTGCCCTGTGTACAATTTCACAATCCTTCATTAATTTACGTTCTCCTCAAAAAAAAAAATAGACACATGAGAAAATACAAAACCAACAATCAGCAGAGGAATTGGAAAGTAGTAATTAATGTGGTGCTACTCTGAATTGCACACTATCGGTCTAATCAAAGTCAAGAGCCCCTGAAATCTTATAAGCGCACTGTAATTATTCACTGCCAATAGAATTGAGTCTTGACTAGTAGAATAACCAGCAGTTTCAATTTCAATCCAAACAAGTGCCACTGCTCCACTGCTGCCATGTGCTTTCCATATATTATTAAGATCAAACATGTGTCCAGACTCCACAGACTCTGAGGCTATGCGTAAAGTTCCTTTCTCTCAAATGCACCAACATAAAAACTCTTGGCATTTCATTCAAGACTAACCAACTCCATTCTGCATTAGTTATCCTCCATATGTTTGCATGTTTACGATGAACAAATTCCCTTCATGGGGAACATGAAAATAATGATAATGTCTTGTTGCTCTAGATTGGACACACGAGAGGCACTGTAATAGATAGATAACATACTGATATTATTTCACACAGTACTGCAATTATTGGTGATGACTAGGAGGATAGCCAAAAGTTCAATTTCAATTCAAACAAGTCCATTATATCATGACTCTATTGTTGTCATGTACCTCTCATATATATAATTATCAAACATACTGTCTGCACATTCCGGGGTATTCATACTTCAAAAGTAGTTTTCTAACCAAATCAAACATAAAAACTCTAACAGCTTCTCTACGTACATGATTCCAAACCTGCTTATATTTATCTGCTCATAAAAATGAACTCCCTCAATTAACATTCTGCATGTCTTATAAACTGAATGACGTCAATTACCGACCCAGAACCTGCACAAGAACTATTTTCACCAGGAGTCGGGCATGAACCAACAATTCATGGGATAGTTATATCATCAAATAGAGCAAACGGCCTCAAGTCCAGTAAAGGATTTGTTTTTTACTACTTCGATCCACCAAAAAACTTTGAATAATAATAGATAATGTTAATATTGTTAAGAGGATGTTAAGTTCAATTAGCAACCATTGAATCAATGAGTGCATCCCAGTTCACCCAATGGGAAACAAAATCATTGAAATCCAATCTCTCAACTAGCACATGCACTCAATATATACTTATCAAAATCACTGTCATATACTGGAATGAATCCAGGCAAACCCCAAATCCAATATAAGACAAAGTACAAGTATAAACTCAGAGCAGCCAATCACAACATCATGTGGCCACTAATTCCACAACACAACAATTACGTATCAGGACATCCCCAGTAATCAGTACCCAATAAATGGCATTGAACTAAAAATGTTACAGATCCAGCCTAGCAGGACACCTGGATGGGCACCTGTAGCTCAATATAAGATGTGTCCATCTAGTGTGAACTGGGACAGTTGACCAAGAGTCCTCTAAATAGGACTATTGGGACTCGTTAGAGTCATTCACATTAACACGTCTGGACTCATAGTCCATGGACAGAGACCACCCATACACCTTCATGATGCACATGGGGTGTATGGAGACACCAGCACTCAGCAAACTGAGTTTGATTCACTTTCAGAAGTGATGGTCAACCTTAGTCATAATAAAGCCTAGCAGAAGTGAAATAAAGATTGGAAACACTTGGCGTATATGACTTCAAATCCCATACAACTTGTGAATGCCCTATGGAGAAAATGTAGCAGAAATTAATGAAGCATCACAATGATCAAATAATTAAGAAGTACCCATTATGAATCGGGGTCCTGGTTTCTTAAGATTTGGATTGCTACTCTGCTCATCACATGGCAAAATGTCCATTGGTCTCCTCCTCCGTGCCTAACACTCTTGAGTATCTCTATCCCAGTTAAAAAGTGAACAAGTACCAAAACCAAATAAATGCAAAGTGGAAGAACTGTAGCCCTAAGCAAAATTTAAAGACCAAGAAGAAGAAAAAATGGCGATCTAAATAAAATCTTTATAAATAAGCATCTTTGCGACTACTAGAACATTGGCATGATTCTCTGCTATCTCAAGCAATATACAACTCGCCATCTTGCATTAGAATAGATAAGCATATTCCCCCCTTTGAAAGTTCAGATTGAAGTCATAAAGTTCCGACCACATGGACAATCAAGCAAATCTCTTTGAACAAAGTTAGCACGTAGGAAACCTAGATTGCAGGTCAGCTTTTTCTACTATGATAGAAACTGGTGACACAAAGAAGTACGTGCTTTATGTCAGTTTTAGTGGCCCCTTTAACACAGGTTTCAAATCCAGACGTACAGTCGACTAGGAGTAACAAGAGAGAGAGAGAGAGAGCAAGAAAAGACCGTAAACAATAAAAGAAACACTAAAAAATAGGTAACGTAGGGGTAATCTAGGAATAATGAGGCCATTATATTCTCTGCATACAAATGGTAATGCCCGAGAATTTCAATTTTGATCCAATAGATATATTTTGCCACTATGAGACTTCATTCAAAAGTATCAAAAATATTATTCATATAATCTACCGCGTCTCACACTTAAGCGATTCATCAAGTAGATAAATCGCGATATCGTCACCGGCATCAGAACCATAACCATATGCATTCTTGAAATGTTTTGTCTATCAAGAAGATCATTGCATTGATGTTTTGGAATAGACCTTACACATAATTAAAATCATTATTGATCGGCATAAAATGAGTGCATTAAGTTCAATACTCTTGTTCATCAGAAAGAACGAGCCGATTGATAGCACATTTGTTCAATCGAACCATATCTAACGAAATGTCCATTAACCTGAAGAGTTTTGCTACTGAAAAAAAGCTAACTTTAAGTTTAAACTTCACAAAAAACGTGGAAAAGAAGATAGAATACCCTCAATGTTATCAAATTACTATACGAAAAAGAAGAATTGCTTACAGGTTGGGCAATTTGAGCTGGCTGTTGATACGGCTGTTGATCTAGAAATGAACCATCTGGACGGGTAAAAAATTCAGAGCGATCGAAAAGGCTACTCATGCCCATCCCGAAGGGATTCATGCGACCAAATAGCCCACCCCCACCTAACAACCCCATTCCCATGGGTCTGTTGAAGAACGGATCGTTGAAAGGATCCCTGTTAAAAAAATCGTCGAAAAAGCTAGATGATCCCATCATTCCTCCGAAGAAAGGATCCGATCCGAAATCAGCGAATCCTGATCGAGGCCGCCTCCTTCCTTGAGCCCTAGCAGCGTCGTTGGAGTTCATAATTCGGCGACAACTCGAAGAGGAGAACAGAAAACCACAGAGTGAAGAGGCTCAAAGTGCAAACGGCAACGCAAGTCTGCGTGATCGGTGTCTACGAAAGCCCAGTCAGATGTTATTTATTCTAAAGACATCGGAAATAAAAGGACAAGTTTCTCTAGAACGTTCTCAATCTTCTAGTGCATTCATTTATTGTTCATGTGGTGACTCGATCGTTGTGCAAAACAGTGAGTTTTTTTTGTGAGAGTACAATGAATTGAAAAGACACACACATCGGACCTTGTAAGGTAGATGCACCTATCTTGAGGAACTCATGGATACTCATCTTTGAGAATTCATGGATTGCAATGTTGATATGGAAATCACACAGAGTCCGGCTAGATGAAAGTTCAGTGAGAGTGTTTGAATTGAGGTTCTCCATGACGATTGTCTAGAATTACGAGAAAGAGAGAAGCAGATCTTTTATGGAGAGTAGAGTAAAAAAGTGCAGAGCGACGTAAACACACATTATATAAGTCAAAGAACAAGAGGGAAACTTGAAATTCAGTGAACAATCGACGAGCACAAACTTTGAGGCATATGTTCATGTGATAATCATGAAAAGTGATATGCCTCAAAGTTTGGGTTCATCGGGTGTTCACTGAAATTCAAGTTTTGCTCTTGTTTTTCGATCTATATAGTCATTCTGCACTTTTTTACTCTACTTTCCATAGCAGACATGTTTCTCTCTTTCTCGTAATTTTAGACAATTTTGCCATGGAGAACCTCAATGCAAACACTCTCAATGAATTTTCATACAGCCGGACTTTGTGTGATAAGTTCCATATCAACATTGCAATTAGTCTCAGGACTTCCTCCCAAAGGTTTGAAGCATCAACCACCAGGCTATGCGGGCTTGGACAAACATTGAATTTTCCACCACCAACATTCTTTTATAAAATGAAATAATCATGGATCTCTTTATCTTTAAAAGACCAACTAAAGTTCTTTGCCTCTTCAAATAATCAGTCATAAGTGCTTTGGTCGAGTTAGAGTTGGTTTTAATTTCTTTTTATTTTAATTTAAAAAATATAACGGTCCTTGGACTTCTTGATTGATTTTCTTTACCACTCCTTAATCACCTTCAAAATAGGCTTTACATGATCAATAATACATGGAGACAAGACACTTTGCTATCAATGCTAGCATTTTTTTATCATGCATTGCACTTTGCAAGAGAACAAGGATTACGACCACCACATGCTAGAGAGATCCCTCTCCTCCCAACCAAATGCCTCTATATATAGCTCTCTCCAGGGGACTGCCTTCTTGCGCAGGTGGATACTAACCATCCATGTGTCAGCCATGTAACTACATGTGCGCCAAGTGTCCCAGTTAACTCGAGTTAACTCAAGTGGTACAAACTAGTGAAGAATAATGAGGGTGGATCTAAATACATCCCTAGCTAATTCACAGTTTCTGGAAGTGCGATCTAGGCACAAACATGTGAACTAGGTGGATTCAAATTACTAGTCCATTTCTGGGCATGACTGGTGCATGGACTTAGTAATGAAGGTGAAATTCTTATCCCTCGCAAGACTTTAAGAATTCTTGATTCACTTGAATTTGTTTTTGGAGAACTTGAAGTTTGGTTGTCCCATACATCTAACTTAGATGTTTGTACAATGGTTTACTTTGATCCAAGAGTTACTTGATTTTTTTACCCGACTAGAGGACTACTTTGTCCTCATGAGTTTAAAAATCCTTTGTAAACTGCAGGAGAAAGTTTACCATTTCGGTGGAATCAACCATACTAACTTCACCAATACAAATCCATAATGAAATTTGTCCAACTTAGGACACTTTTCTCAAAGGCTTTAACCGAAAGTTCTTGGGAATTGTCAATCTAAATGAGCAATTCCTAACTTCTTTATTCTAGAGTATACTGGACTCTAGGAAATTAGTTATGCTATAACTTGAAGCAAAACTTAAATGAATAAGTCCACTTAGACTTATCATATTTTGAAGATTGAAAAGGTTCTTGTACATAACATCTATCTAGGATGTTCAAGTTAGTTATTTTATTCTAACCGGCTAACCCTGGTCTTTTGCAAAAGGAATCAGATACCATGTCTGAGCCAATTCCAAAAGATTTGGAAAGCAAAAAGAAATAAGTAAAACTTTGTACAACCAATTCAAACTTTGTACTACTAAGATTATGTTACATTCTTCCCCCCTTGGTCAATCATTGTCCTCAATGATCTACTCTTGTATCCCTCTAGCCTTGGTGATCAGTCCCTTGAACTCCCTAGGTGCCCTTGAATTGATGTTCCTCAACCTCGCACAGTTTCTTGAACCTTGTTCGCAACCCTGGTCTCTTGAACCCTTGCTCTCAACCTTGGTGTCTTGAACCTTCTTGTTTGCAACCTTGGTATCTCGAGCCCTTGTTCTCAACCTCAGTGTTGAACCTTGTTCTCACCCATGCTTGGTATCTTGAACACTCAATCAAGTGCCACCCAAGGATTCCCAAGGAATTCACACTTCCAAGCTAGCTCATTGGAAAGTTCGTTCCGAGAGCTTTCCAACGGTATATTACACGCCTCAACCCGACCTACGGATTGAGAGATACACCCCAATCATTGTAAGGTCCATCCTTGAAACCGACGTGCGCACCTTCCACAATTCCTACCATTTCACATGATAGAGTGCCCAAGCGCCTTTTTTTAGAGGCCATTGGATCATTCCACTTTGCCCAAGCCTATTTCCTAGGCTCTGATACCAATGTAAGGAATTGAACTCACAACCTCTTGGTTAGGAATGTGATGGGCTAACCACTTGCCCCAAAAGCCATGGTTGAGGATTACTTCCTAATCCTCCCTCTTAGGGTGTAGTTCAACCATCTCCTACTAAGATTATGTTACACACTTCAACCTTTCAAATCTCCTCACACCTCGACTGTCATATATGGGACATGGAAACAAGTAAGAAAAATTGTTAATATAGTATAGATATTAAAATAGGCATGGAAGATAAAACAATTGAGAAAGAAAATAAGTGAAGTTAAAAAAGAAGGCACTCACATGTGTGCTTCTTTGTGACCGTGGTCAATTTATGAAGAGAGTGTAGAAACGTGTGGTGATGTTCTTATGGTGTTTGTGAACAAACCAAAATTTCAACTTTTGTATATTAGAATTCAGTTTAATATCGATTGTGAAACTTATAGCATTGTGGTAGCCAAAAATTGTACTTTAAAATATTGATTGTGAAACTTATAGCATTGTGGTTAGCCAAAAACTGTATTTAGAGTATCTATTGAGAAACTTGTGTCTTTGTATTTTGTGATTGTAATTAAAGTAACTATTGTGAAACTTGTCTATTTGTATTTTGTGTTTGTACTTAGAGTATCTATCTAAAACTTGTGTATATGTATTTTTAATAAATTTTGTGCATTTTTTTACTAGAATGTATTATTCATTATTTGATAAATTGATTATTTGCGAATAATTATTAAATTTGATGATGATTTCCCATTATTTGATCGAATTATTCGGTGTCATGGTAACTTATTCAAACAAGGCTGAATAATTTTTTCATGGAAATTTGGTCTTTTTTTGGCTAAAAACTATTTCGATAGAAAGTTTATTGAACAAAATCATTTTTTATCGTTAAATTTTTTAGAAGATTTTCAATCGAAAAGCTTTTCGTTTGAAATAATATTTTAAATAAAATACATGCCCCTATTGTACAAACCACAATAGTTTCCTTGTTTTCTACAAACTAGCAATAACATACGAAAATAAATGTGTATACTCTTTTTTTTTTATTAGTTCTTTAGAATTATTAAACCTACAAAATTACAAATTTTAGAATTAGATATTTAGAAAATTATAGGATTATTTAAAATTAATAATAAAAATTAGAAAGTTTTAGAATTATTTAGAATTCATAATTAAAATTAAAAAAATATAATATTATTTAAAATTAATGTTTAAAATTTGTTGGAGTTAGACGTCTACAGAAGCACGCGAACAGCACAAAGAAGAAGAAGAAGCTTGTAGCATAACACACAATACTGAATGTATTACTAGAGAATGTACAAAAGATAAGTAGCCCGTTAGGGCAATAGGTGTATATACAAGCCGAGGGAAAAAAACCTCCTAAAGAGGGAAAAAAGTGCTCCGGTGGTCCTAGTGTGTTCACACACATCACTATCTAAACATATCAACAAATTCCCCCTAGGATTGATGCGGTGAAGAAGGAGCTGACACTCATGTATAAGGAAGTGTCAAGCTACGTGGAAATCACTCCACAAAAGGAAGTAAGCCCAAAGCTTTGCGAAAAACTTCAAACTTCTCCCTAGGTAGAGCCTTCGTGAAAAGGTCTGCAATGTTCTCTCCTGCGTGGGCACATATGCCAAGTTGATCTCCCGAGCAGAGAACCTCTCCTTGACATAATGATAATGCACCTCAATGTGCTTAGTGCGAGCATGGAACACAAGGTTCCTAGCAACTGCCAATGCACTCTAATTGTCAGTGAAGATGGTGGTGGCAGAAGACTGACCAACACCTAAATCAACCATAAGGCATCTGAGCCACACACACTCAACAGTCGCTGTGAAAGCTTCCCTATACTCAGCCTCACAACTGGAAGTGGCCACAGTAGGCTGCTTCTTGCTCAACCAAGATATACATGAGCTACCAAGCATGAAGAAAAAGCCACTAGTGGACACACAAGTGTCATAGCAACCTGCCCAGTCTGAGTCAGAAAAAGCATGCAAATCTGGTGCTAGTGATCCCCCCTTGGGATAAAACAACCCAAGTAGTTGAGTACCACTCAAGCAGCGAAAGATGCACTTAACCGCCTGCCAATGCTTGACACCTGGGCAATGCATAAACCTGCTCATCTGTGAGACAGCAAACTGAATATCTCACTGAGTAATGCATAAGTAAATGAGGCATCCAATAGCCTGCTGATAGAGGACAGCATCAAATGCATCTCCAACATCATACAGACTCAATCATAAACCCATCTCCATAGGAGTGGCAATAGGCTTACAATCTTCAAGGCCAAAATGTTGCAATACTGTGTCAATATATGTCGTTTGACACAAAGCATTCCACCATCAACTTGCATAAATTGAATGCCCAAATAATGATGCAAATGCCCCAAATCAGACATATCAAATGAGGCATGTAAATCAGCCTTGAAATCAGCCATATGCTTCTCATGAGGACCAGTGAGCAGCATGTCATCAACATACATCACAATGATAAAAAAAGTACATCATTAGCATGCTTGACATATAAGGTGCTTTCAGTTGGACTGCTCTCAAAACCATGTGCAATCAGATAGGCATGTATCTTTTCATACCAAGCATGTGGTGCTTGCTTTAAACCATATAATGCCTTCTTTAACCTGCACACCTGGGTTTCATGCCCTTTCTGCACAAAGCCACGGGTCTGAAAAACATACACTTCTTCATGCAAGTCACCATTCAGAAATGTTGTTTTGATATCCAACTGATGTACATTCCAACCATGATGAGCTGCAAGTGCACAGATGCTACGAATAGTAGTCATACGATAAGTAGGAGCAAAGGTTTCATCAAAATCAATGTCTTTTTCCTGCGCATAACCCTTTGCAACAAGCCTAGCCTTATACCTGTCAACTATTCCATCAGGCTTATGCTTTAGCTTGTAAACCCACTTAGTGCCAATGGCCTTCTTTCCAGGAGGCAAGTCACATAAAGACCAAGTACCGTTCTTCATTATAACATCATATTCAGATTGCATAGCAGCCATCCAATTTTTTGAATTTTGTGCTTTGTCAAATGAAACAGGCTCATTCTCATCACAGAGACTAGATGTAGCCATAACATAGCAATCTGATGCAAAAGAGGCACTATGAGAGTCTGATTGAATACGATATGATAGAGGTGCATCTAATTTGCTGTCACGCAAAGTCTGCACCAGCCATTTTGGCATAGTTTTTGCCTCCTCAATATCAGCTCTCTTATCAACAAGTGCATCATGTAAATCTGCATCAGAAATGGGATGATCTGCATCATCACATGAAACCCGCAAAGGCGGAGAAGTTGCCTCATTAGGACCAGCACTAGAGTGTCCACCTGTAAAAAGAGGCAACAAAGTATCATACATGTCTTTGGAGCTAAAAGATGTCTCCTTAGTACATGAAAGCAATGGTTGAATAGCATCTTCCTAAAAAATAACATCACAACTAACGAGAATGAGTTTAGTCAGTGGATGATACAGACGATAGCCTTTACTTTCAGAACTGTACCCAACAAGAATACATTTTATTGCTTTATCATCCAATTTTCTACGATGTTGTTCACGCACTAATGCATATGCCAGACAAATAAAAACACGCAAATGAACAATAGATGGCGTGCGATCATGCGAAGCCTCATATGGAGTGATAGACTGCAGTGCGTTAGTGGGACACCTGTTAAGTACATGTGTTGCACACATAACAGCCTCAAGCCAAAAACTATGTGGTAAAGCCTCGCTCTTGACCATACACCTCGCCATCTCCATGAGTGATCTATTCTTTCGTTTAGCAACTCCATTCTATTGAGGTGTATACGACACTGTACACTGGTGTTTTATCCCATGTTCAGCCAGAAATGCATTAAAATTAGAAGACATATATTCCAAAAACCAAAACCAAAAACTGTTTGAAGCACATGAACACTTTGAACTTTTCCTTCAATGGAAGTACCCATGCATGCTTGGAAAAATCATCAATGAAAGTCACGAAGTAAAAATAATTTCCAGAAGAAGGTGGCTGCATAGGACCATAGACATCACTATGTACAAGCTGCAATTTTTGAGTAGCCTGAACTCAACCATCTTTTGGAAAGGAGGAATGTTGCATTTTGCCCAAAATACAGCCTTCACAAACATGTTTTCCAGGTGCCTCAAGTTTGGGCAAAGAGGACCCATTTCAGATTTCTGCAGGCATAGCAAACTAGCAAAATTCAGATGACCAAAGTGTGCATGCCAAAGCGTTGAATCTGACATAGCTTGAGAATCATGTACTCCACATGCCAAATCATTTATAGATCTTTCATAGTCTATGAGCTTATACAACCCACGAGATAAAATGTCAAAAGCAATAATAACATTGCCATTTGACATATCATGAATTGTACATCTGTCATCAACAAATTTCACAACTAAGCCAATCTTAGCTAATGCAGAAATTGATAACAGACTCTTCTTGATCCCTGGCATAAATAAAGCATCTGATAGAGTGAAAGAACTACCATCAGCAGTAGTCAGAATGATTTTACCGACTCCCATAATAGGATAAGAGGAGTTGTTGGCGCATGTAACAATATTCCCTATAGGGGCAAGCTCGAGTGAAGAGAAGAAATTGCACTATGAGGTAATATGTTTGGTCGCCCCACTGTCAAAGTACCAAACATCTGAGTCTACTGCAGACATGCACTGCTCATGAGAAGATGGGTCAAAACTGCAAACAGTAGTAAACACCCATTCTTCTTCCTACACAAGATTAGCAGACTCTGTTTTTAGTGTAGAGGCCTCTGTAACAACCATTCAAGCCTCTTTCTTCTTTGCCTCTTTAGTAGCCACTTTTGGACAGTTCTTTATGATATGATCATTTCCTTTATAGTACTTGCAAAACAATTTCTGCTTTTCTGATTTCTTCTCATCTTTATCTTCCTTCTTCGAATGTGCAGTATTTGCAGATTTCTGCTTACTAGTAGAAGAGCTCCATTTTCCTTTGCCCTTCTGACTAGCCAGGAAAGCTTGATCTACAACACACATAATAGTCCTATTTTGCCTAGACTAATCTTCCTGCAACAGAATAGAAACTAACTCCTCAAATGACAAGGCATTTGGATTGCCTTTCATCATCAACCGAAGAGTAGAAGCAAAACTCTGATATGAATCAGGAAGACAATTCAGAATGGTCTGCACAAGTGAGCTATCTGGTATAACCTCATCAGCAAAAATCAACTATTCTTTCCAATCTGTGATCTTTGTTAGAAAATTGTCCATAGAATCACCTTCATTCATGTGCTCACTCTCCAACTGTTTTCAGAGGTAAGCAACACGAGCCTCATTCCTAGCTTGGTACAATGTGGTAAGTGTATCCCAAGCATCCTTAGTTGTTCTGCAAGAGCATATGTGAGGAATAATGGCACGTTTGACAGACAAAGCTATCAATGCATGTGTCTGGGCATCTCCGCCATCCCAACGAATTTGCTCTACAGTAGGTGCAACAGAAATCGCAGCACGAACAGGAATATGCAGAATATCATCATCTTTGACACCTTCTGCATCAGCTTCAGTACCTGGAGTTGTAACAATTGCACGTGTGATAGGACGTTTTTCAACACCCTGCACAATGTTCCACAGGCCTTTTGCAAACAATACATGTCGCATCATATAAGCCCATAACGGGTAGTTGGTACCATCCAACTGATCCTCCACAGCCAACATACAAAATACATCATTGCTTTCAACCATGGCCAGTGACTAAAATACCTTGATGCAAAAAATTGACAGTATCTCAAAAAGTTGAACATAACTGCCCAGAAAAATTTTGCTAGACCTGTAACAGACTTAGAGATGCATATACTGGCGAACCAAAATTAGTATATACCTTTGGCACAAAAAGATGAAATAGCCTACATACGCACTACGATAGTGTGTTTAGAGGTTGAAACGAGCTCAGATCGCGATTTCGGCACCACACATCGATATTGTTTTGATGTCAAAAACACGTTGAGTATGCTCACTAAAATTCGTGCGATCTTGTACTTTGTGATGATTATGCCTTGCTTCCCATTTTGTTGTTTATCATTGTCCCACTCTTTGACCATTTCATGTGTTTTTGAGCTCTATCTCACAAGGTTTGCTTATGATTACACTTCAACTAAAAATTTCCATCATCTATTTGTGTATGTGAACATGCATTGCATTTTTGTTTCATAACCTATTACTGTATGAAAATTTTCTTGATTACATCGTCTTTAAGAGTCCATTGTCTATCATCTATCATGTGATCATCCATCATCTATGACCATTGTCCATCAAACATCTTCCATTTTCTATCATCTATCATTCATCGTTTATTGATTTATGCATGCTTGATTGATTGATTGCTATCGAAGTTGAAGGTTTGGTGTGATAGATCTATAGGAGAAGCTTGCCAAGAGCTTATCCATCTCGTCTACTTTTTACCACCACTTGCAATTAGATTAAGGTCTACTTTCTTTGGATTAATAAATTAAAGGTAGACATAGGTATTATTGCTACAACATGCAAACTTTCTGGCATTATTGTCAGGGAGAGGTGTCCGCATCTAGGTAATTTGCATGATTGATCATGAACTTGCAGATAAATCACCTCTTGGTTTGTCATGATTTCTTACAATTTTGCATGTAACTGACATTATTTTCATCCCACAAATTTTTTCTCTTGTTCTTACCCCTCATATGGTAGGATTTCATGAGGGATTAAAGAATCTTTGTGTTGAATTTTTGTGATTAAATTGTATCTTTTTTTTGTTGTAGAGTAGATTTTTATTACTTTTCACTTTCTTCCCCATTGCAAATTTGCTATTGTAACTTAAACTTGCATGTGAAATTCATCTTCCATCTATCATTTCTTTGGATTCTCCATCACGTTGATTTGTGGGAGTCTATATCCCAAGGGAGTTGTCCGTCAAGGGGCTTAGTGATGGATCTTTATGTACAATCTTTATTCCACCTCTATAATTTTGGTTTTTACATCATCATTTTCTTAGATCATACTTGGCCTCTTGATAATTTGTCCGCCCACCATGGATATTCTTTTATTTGCCTTAACGTGATTGTGTCCTGAGCATAAAAGGCCATTCGTCAATTAAGTGAGGTGTTTGTTGATTGTCAATAGACTCCTTAAAAGGGCACTCGTTTGTGCATGGTGTTTGTGTCCATCAACCCACATTGAAAGCCATCTATCAACCTTGGCAATATCTCTTCATCGCCCCATGCATATTTCTCTATCGACCTTGAGGTGTTTGTATGGATCACCTTGTGTCTTCTATTGACTACCTAACTTATTGCACATCGCCCACAAGGTTGGGCCATCAAGCCTTTATTTTGGTGATGTCCATCAACTCTAGGTAGGACTCGTTAATGCTTGAGGAAATGTCAATCATCATTGAATCCAAATCCCCCTCGTTGACTTCATATTTTTTCATTAATCAATCATTATTTAAGTGGCCATCGATTATCAAGTCTATCAACTTCCATGTTGGGTACTTCTTATATTGGAGAAGAAGTCCTCGACATGGAACTATATTATCAAGTCTATCAACTACAAGCAAATATGGTGGTGGAAGAAGATTAGTCAACACCCAGATCAACCAAAAGGCATCTAAGCCACACTCACTCATCAATCACTATGAGCTTCCCTATACTTGGCCTCACTATCATACATTGGTCCACAGGGACCATTCCATGTGTGTGTGGAACAAGGGCCACTCATAGCCAAGGTACCAAGCTCGAGGGATATCCTACAGTATTCAGTAATAATGGGAATGAGTGTTGCGTGATGGCCACATGGCAGCACTAGACCATTCCAGATCGTTGTTATTTTTAGAATACAAGAGGATATAACAGGATGGGAGGAGAGTTGCACACACATCATTCACAAGTCTTTCTTACGTTAGGTATTAGAGCTAAATTTGGAAGCTCTTGGGAAGTTTTTTTTCATGTGCTTTTCTCTTCATCGCCTCAGGGTTCGTGTTTTTTTTGGCATGACTTTTATCATCTTCTTAGCATGAGTTTTGCATGTACCAGCATCCATCAAGCTCTATGGAGAGGTGAAGCAAAAGAAGTTTTTGAGGGAAGATGAGAGGAGTCCATACGACCCCCTACCTGCGCACATCGTCCCAAATTCCCCATGAGCACGGCACCCAAACTATCCATCAGTGAGTTTGCCTGCATGCAGGTAAGCGCTGTCTGTCCACTCAGAGAGAGAGAGAGAGAGAGAGAGAGAGAGAGGGAAGAGGAGAGTGGTGTGCGAAAGTGCTATCCGTCCACTCAAAGAGAGAGAGATAGAGAGATAGAGAGAGACAGAGAAGAGGAGAGTGGGAGCACTCCATCATACTCCTCTCTTGAGAGTTAAAGGCATTTATGAACGTATTTTGTATAGGAACATGCACCTATTCGTTTTGAACTTGCATGTGGGATCTTTGGCTATATGTGCACGCCTCTCAAAGCTATAGAGGGAAGAAATTCGATCTTGTTTGTTGGGGATTCATAGCCTAAGCTTGATAATTTAGTCAATTTAGACCACCTACCTTCACTTATTTGGCTATATCTTGGTCATACAAGATCCAAATTCAGAGATTTTTGTTGTTGTGGATTGCTCTCTAAGAGTTTTTCCAGAGAATGGTCATAAGCCACCTTTTGGATTTAGTTCCAATCTTCTTCAGAGCTTTGAGTGTGGCCATTTGTAATCATCAACCCTTGTTTGAGCACCTTCTTGACACAACAACTATTGGGAGATTCTTGGAAATCCAAAAGGAAGAAGCGTGGATCATCTTCAGCACCTACATCCACCTGCATATCAACTTTTCGACTTTCAGATAAGCTTTTTGGTCAATTTTTATGCATTACTACTTTCTTTTTTATTCATGCCACATATAGAAAATGCATTTGTGCATAGCATCTCTAGTATATGCATAGTTACGACATTGTTTAGTCTTGTATGGTATATGAAGTGTTATTTGTAGTACAGTAAGTATTTTTCTTATAGGTTTAGTGGGGGAAGAATAAGAACTTATTGTGTTTTTATTAAAATATCATGCCGGAAGCACGAAGAAATATGTTAGGGCGTGTAGTGACCTTTGGTTGATTTGTAGATAGATTGTGCCTACCGGCACCGTTTTTATTATGCAAAGTGCATGATGTGTACTTAGTGTAATTTTTAGATTTTCAATTTTATGCCATTATGCTGCCAAAAGTTTTAGGACCCATTATGCATATGCATTAAAGGATATCAATCATACTAAAAGTTTCTTGTTTTATCATTTTCTTTTAAGCAAAGGCTTGTGACTTGTTTATTTTCCACTCCCATCTATTTACTTTAAGTATACATAGAGTGTACCACTTGAAAAATAAAAAATAAAAATAGAAAATAAAAAAGTGACCAAAAACATATCCTAGCATGGAACTAGGATCATCGTCACCTACAAGGACTAATACACTCATGGAAGGGCACCCCATAGATTCCATTCAGATCATGAGTACCATGATTACCAATCTAGAGAGCACACTTCACAACATCTTGGAACACATGCGTGGTTCCAAGAAAGAGGAAGTTGTGCATGAGCCTGACTTCCCAAGGATGGAGGTAGATGCTCCGGATGAGCATCCAACTCTAGAAGTTCCTAGAGATAGCATCTTAGTTAGAGAGGCCAGATGGTAGCTTAAGGATCTTAAGCCGCCTAGATACCATGGATCAACTAGTGCTAGGACTGTTGATGCTATTGAGTAGTCGCTAAACAAGTGCGAGCAGTGCTTCGGTTTGTGTCATATCATGGATGATAGGCAAAAAATTCAGAAAGCCACATATAACCCTGTGGACATCACCCATAGGTCGTGGTACAAGATAAGAAAGATCTTGAGACTTGGGATCAGTTCAAAGTCTTGTTCTACAACAATTTTGTACCGCTTGATCAGAGGTCTAGAGCGCTAGGCACTTGGTTCTTCATTAGTCAAAAGAATTAGACCGTTCATGAGGACTCGGATAAGTACAGAGAGGTACTTCTTAAAGTACTTAATACTATCCCTGAGTTTCTTCAAGTCCACAAGTTTGTCTTGGGATTGAGAGAAACCATTAGACCTTTGGTGAGGAAGGAGAGATTTCCATCCTTGGCACAGGCCATGGAGGTGGCTTTAGTCTATGATGATGGCCATAGGGGCACATGCTCCCAGGGTTAGAGGTCCTCATGGACTAAGGTAAGCCGATCCTTCCACACACCTACTCCCAGATCGATCAGTGCATAACCTTCTAGAGAGGCTAAGCAAGTGCACATGATCAAGATAGTTGCAAGAGGTAAACGGAAAGTGTTTGCTTTGGTTGAGAGGGCTTATAATAAGTCTATTCTTACCTCTTAGCAGAAAGAGAAGGCAATGAAAGAGGGGTTATGCTATGGGTGTCTAGGGCAACACCTTTTCAAAGACTATCCTAAGAAAAAGAAAATAGTAGACACCATATTTATTAATCCCACTCAGACAAGGAGTGATGCAGATGAGGACTTTGGAGATTCCCCATCCCCGACATCATCTCCTATATTGGCCATGATAGTCACGAAGAAGGTCCCTGTTGGAGATAGACGTCTGCGGAAGCACGCGAATAGCACAAGGAAGGAGAAGAAGCTTGGAGCACAACACACAATATTGAATGTATTACTAGAGAATGTACAAAGATAAGTAGCCCATTAGGGCAATAGGCGTATATCCAAGCCGAGGGAAAAAAAACTCCTAAAGAGGGAAGAAAGTGCCCCGGTGGTCCTAGTGTGTTCACATACATCACTACCTAAATATATCAACAAATTCCCCCTGGGAGTGATGCGATGAACAAGGACCTAGCACTCATGTATAAGGAAGTGCCAAGCTATGTGGAAGTCACTCCACAAAAGGAAGTAAGCCTAAAGCTTTGCGTAAAGCTTCAAACTTCTCCCTAGGTAGAGCCTTTGTGAAAAGTATGCAATGTTCTCCTACGTGGGCACATATGCCAAGTTGATCTCCCCAGCAGAGAACCTCTACCTGACATAATGATAATGCACCTCATGTGCTTAGTGCGAGCATGGAACACAGGGTTCCTCGCAACTGCCAATGCGCTCTGACTGTCAGTGAAGATGGTGGTGGCAGAAATCTAACAACACCCAAATCAGCCATAAGGCATTTGAGCCACACACACTCAATAGTCGCTGTGAAAGCTGCCCTATATTCAACCTCACAATTGGAAGTGGCCACAATAGGCTGCTTCTTGCTCAACCAAGATATACACGAGCTACCAAGCATGAAGCAAAAGCCACTAGTGGACACACAAGTGTCATAGCAACCAACCCAATGAGAGTCAACAAAAGCATGCAAATCTGGCGGTAGTGATCCCCCCTTGGGATAAAACACCCCAAGTAGCCGAGTAGCACTCAAATAGCGAAAGATGTGCTTAACTGCTTGTCAATGCTTGACTCTTGGGCAATGCATAAACTTACTCATCTATGAGACAGCAAACTGAATAACTGGCCGAGTAATGCATAAGTAAATCAAGCATCCAACAGTCTGCTGATAGAGAACAACATCAAATGCATCTCCATCATCATGAAGAGTCAATCATAAACTTGTCTCCATAGGAGTGGCAATAGGCTTACAGTCTTCAAGGCCAAAACATTGCAATAATGTGTCAATATATTTTGTTTGACACAAAGCCATTCCACCATCAACTTGCATAAATTGAATGCCCGAATAGTGATGTAAATGCCCCAAATCAGACATCTCAAATGAGGCATGCAAATCAGCCTTAAAATCAGCAATATGCTTCTCAATAGGACCAGTAAACAACATGTCATCAACATAGACAACAATGATCAGAAGCACATCATTAGCATGCTTAACATATAAGGTGCTTTCAATTGGACTGCTCTCAAAACCATGTGCAATCAGATAGGCATGTATCTTCTCATACCAAGCACGTGGTGCTTCCTTTAAATCATATAATGCCTTCTTTAACTTGCACACCTGGTTTTCATGCCCTTTCTACACAAAGCCACGGGGCTGAAAAACATACACTTCTTCATGCAAGTCACCATTTAGAAATGCTATTTTAATGTCCAACTGATGTACATTCCAACCATGATGAGCTGCAAGTGCACCGATGCTCCGAACAGTAGTCATACGACATGTAGGTGCAAAGATCTCATCAAAATCAATGCCTCTTTCTTGTGCATAACCCTTTGCAACAAGGCTAGCCTTATACCTGTCAACATTACCATCCGGTTTACGCTTCAACTTGTATACCCTCTTTGTGCCAATGGCCTTCTTGCCAGGAGGCAAGTCACATAAAGACCAAGTACCATTCTTCATTATAGCATCATATTCAGATTGCATAGCAGCCATCCAATTTTCTGAATTTTGTGCTTCATCAAATGAAACAGGCTCATTCTCATCACAGAGACTAGATGTAGCCATAACATAGCAATCTGATGCAAAAGAGGCACTATGAGAGCCTGAACAAGTACGATATGACAGAGGTGCATCTAATTTTTTGTCATGCAAGGTCTACACCAACCATTTTGGCATAGTTCTTGCTTGCTCAATATCAGCTCTCTCATCAATAAGTGCATCATGTACATCTGCATCAGAAATGGAATTATCTGCATCATCACATGAAACCTGCAAAGGCTGATAAGTTGCCTCATTAGGACAAGCACTAGATTGTCCACCTATAAAAAGAGGCAGCAAAGTATCATACATGTCTTCGCATGTTATATAAAATTATGGCTCGTCTACTATTCCTTCTAAGTACATATTCCGGGCTAGTCTAAAAGTTCGGGCGATCTTTTTCTTAAGTGTTTCTAACATTTGTTTAAGGGTGTCTGGTTCTACTAGTTGCGCATCTATTCTAACAGAGCTTAGGGCTATAACTTCAATGAGCAAAATTTCGGCCTGTGTTTGCAAAAATGCTTCCTGCAGGTAGAATTCATTAGATAGAGCTGCATCTCTTGAAACTTTCATTTCTTCCAGTTGCTTCTGCATATTGATTACTCTGTCCTTTTGATTTTCAAGCTGGTTTTCTCTTCGTTCAATCTCCTGATTTTGGTACTATATAGTTCTGGAGTAGGCGTCGCGTTCTCTTTTTAGATCTGTTATCAGCTTCTGTGTCTGGGCTTCTTGTGTTAGCTTTCACCGTAATATGTTGTTTACCTGATCGAAATCTAACTTGAATCTTTGGAGTTCTTCAGTGGTTCTCATCACCAGCTCATGCTGCTCTTGTCCTTTTTGTACCACTTCGTCCAGTGTTTGTCTTGTTTCTTCCAGCAAATTACCTAATGCAATTCTGGCATCCTCCTTATCCTGCAGTTCTAGTTTTAATTGACTGACTTCTGCTTGTGTTTCGGTTAATAACTTATCCTTTTCGGTGAGCTCTGCCGGTGCTGTATCTCTCTGGTTGATTATCTCTTCCTGTTCGGTGAGTCTTGCCTGTAGCTCCTTTAACTGTTCTTGCAGGGATTGGTTTTCGGCTTTGGCAATTAGTAATTCCTCTTGTAGGGGGCTGATGTCAGCTTCTAGCATGTCAACTTTATGTTGTAGCTCGTTGTGGATACTGTCTGTGGCAGCTTTCATGTGGATGGGCAGTTGCTGAGATAAATTGATAAGAACATGGCCCATATTGGCCAGTTCGGACAGTATTGGAATGGAAGGAAGGGTTAGTTGGGGTTGTGGTTGGGAAGTGGATGCGTTGAGGAGCTGTTGGGAGTTTGGTGGAGAGTAGTTGAGGGAGGATGATGAGGATTCAGCGGTTTCAACAGGATGAATGGGCTGGATGGGGATGATGGGTGGTTCCGGTGGGGGAGTGGGAATGGCAAAGGTAGTTTCAGTTACCTTATTTTGTTTGTCGGTGTCCGCGATGGTTGACTCAACGGCCTTGAGTAGCTCTTCGAAAACATCTTTAGCAATTTGTTGTTCATCTCCTTGTTGTTCCTGCTCAGTTTGTTGCTGAGAAGCTTCTTCGGTAGAAATTGTTTCTGTTTCAGTCTGCTTTTCCTGTTCTTGTTGCTCAGATGATGATGACTGTGCGGATGACTCATGCTGCATGGATGTGGCGGTGTCATGGAATGTGTCTTCTTCTTGCTTTTCTTCATCTTCATCTTCTCCGGTTGACTTCTGTGCTTCACTCTCAGACGAGCTGATTCTGATTCGTTTCCGGCGGAATAGCTGGTTGAGTTCTTCTTCATCTTCTTCTTCTTCGTCCTCTAGTAGCTGTATCGACTCCTCATGTCTCAGAATGGGTCCCCGGGGTGGTGGTTGGGCTGCTAGGATTGCTGGAAAGAGAAATGATAGTATGTGCGATAATCGGGACCTAGGCATGCCTCCCTTGTTCACCTGCTTGATTATTACTACACACTCCTTGTGGATACGTTGGAAGAAATAGGTGGCGAAGTTTACTGGTTCTCGGGCAGCTAAGTCTATGGCAGAGTAAAATGGCCGGGATATGTCGTAAGTGCGCTTCTGTAGGTTTAGGATTGCGACTAAGAACTGCAGGGCTGATCTTTCTGGTTCTGGTCAGCAGAGAATGGCATATTCGTTAGAGGAGTATCTAGGGAATAATTCTCTCATGGTTGCTTCGGGGAGGTTAGGGCCCTTTTGTCTACCTTGCGCAGGGAGTCGAACCGACTCAGCGAATGACTGAAGGGTTATTACGGTCCGTGTAGGCAAGGTTGTGATCGGCCAGCTCTGCTCTGTAGCCGGCGTGTTGGCGATGGCAGAGATGATATTGGCAAAGAAAGGGTGGGATTCCACTGAATGCCATGGCAGTTCAGCGAAATTAGCAAGCCCACGGTTACGCAGGAACTCGCCTACGTCGGCAGGGAGTCCATTACGGAAGGCGGCGTAATTCGCCAAAGCTTCCATAGCGCAACAAAGACAGTAATCACACAACGCAGGCACACAAGGAATACACAAACATACAAAGCACGCAAACACAATAGCGGTTTTTGACGGACTGAAGAAGGTTAAGTAGATGCTTTGCCGGGGAGAGCAATGAAGGATGATTAAGCATCGTGCGGTATTGAAGTGATAATTCTTTAACTGCGGTGTGCATGCGTGAGTAGGTGGCAAGAGCAGGGCGGCTTATGACATAATTATTAATCAAGACGCAGATATTTACAGACTTAAATTATTAAGTACGCAAAAATAAAAGAAAGAAAAAGAAAAGGAAAGAAAAGCGAGCGCCAAACGACGCGGCCCACCGAAAAACGTTTCAGTTTGGGTTAGGTGCGTGTTGGTATGGTCGCAACTTCGAACCGTTGATTACTTTCGGAAGAGGGTTTCCGATCAACGTAGTCAACCGAAAAGTTGCTGTGCCCACTTGTTCTGAAATTCGATAAGGACCATACCATCGTAATTTGAATTTACCAGCAGACCGATTCGACTTTGCATTATAAAAAAGGACAAGTTGTCCCACCGTAAAAACTGGAGTTTTCAAGTGTCGATCATGCGTCCGAGCCTGTCTTAGTTGTACTTCCTGCATAGTTAAAAAATTGTGCCATCGTTGTCCGTCTAACTCTCTGAGTGTATCTAACCGAAATGACAGTGAGTCTTCCGGTAGCAATTTCTGAGCGATTGGTACTCGTAAACTTGGTATCACTATCTCCATTGGTGCTATTGCTTCTAATCCATAAGTTAGTTTGAAAGGTGTTAATCTTGTTGTTACCTTGTATGTAGTCCGATATGCCCATAATACTGCAGGTAGCAGTTGATCCCATCTTTCCGGTGCTTCCATGATCAATTTCCGAAGCATGTTTAGCAGAGATTTGTTTGTACTTTCGGCCAAACCATTAGCACGAGGATAATAAGGAGAACTAAACTTATGCGTGACCTAGAACGACTGTGTTAGTGCCTTCATTAAATTGTTTACAAAATGAGTGCCTTGATCTGAAACAAGTTCTAGTGGTAAACCAAAACGTGGAAAGACATCGGTTAGCAGACACTTTGCTACCGCAACAGCTGTAGCAGACCGTAAAGCCCAGGCTTCTGCCCATCTAGTTGCATAGTCTGTACAAGTCAGTATGTAACGATTGTTACTGAAGATTGCTGGAGGTGTAATCGGACCGATAAAATCTAGACCCCACTTCTGGAAAGGTTCCAATGGTAAGATGGGTTGCAGAGGGAAAAGATGACGTTGCAGGGGCTGTCCAGATCTTTGACAAGTATCACGTTGTTTGACAAACTGTGATACGTCTCTGTACATAGTAGGCCACCAGAGACACTTTGCAGAATTTTCCGGTGTGTTAAGTCTGCAACAAAATGACCACCGGAAGGAGTTGAGTGAGCAAAGTAATAACTGAGTTAACTTCATGTAGTGGAATACATCGAAGTAAAATTCCGATATGATCCACATAGTATAATTCTCCAGCAATTAATCGAAATCGGCGAATAAAGACTGCAATTTTCCTGCGTACTGCCGTAGAAGTCTGAGGTGGAAGGCATCCATCAGTGAGAAAGGTCAGGATCTAATCATAATATGTAGATGGCATAGGTAGGTCTGTAATTTCATTATTCGTTGGTTCAGAGACATAAATCGCCGGAGTTGTGTCATCTATACCTACCGAAGCTTCACCGGAATCTAAGCGAGAGAGGAAATCTGCTAAAGCATGTGAACTGCCTGGCCGATGAATGACTTCATAGTCAAATTCCTATAAAAGCAGAACCCATCGTGCTAATCGACCACCTAGATGCTGTTGCCTAACCAGATAGACAAGTGCAGCATGATCTACATGAAATGTAAATTTACGGCCCAGCAAATAATGTCTGAATTTCTTGACAGAATATACTAGCCCTAGACATTCTCTTTCTGTCACAGAGTAATTCTTTTCAGTAGGGGATAATCTTCGACTTGCATAGTACACAGGTCTGAACCACTTATCAATTTGTTGCATCAAAACGCTTCCTATTGCGATATCTGAAGCATCAACAAATACATGAAATGGGCGATCCCAGTACGGAGGCTGTAAGATGGGAACTTGTGTTAATAAATTCTTTAAACGATCAAATGCTATCTGACATTCCTGAGTCCACTCAAACTGTCGAGGAGTCTTGGTGATTAGCTTGTTCAGTGGTATTGCCAAATGGGCAAGCCATCGTAGGTGTCTTCCATGCCATCTTACTTGGCCCATGAAGCGCATAACTTCCTTCGGTGTAGTGGGCACCGGAGCTTCTAACACAGCTGAAATTTTATCTGGATCCACCTGTATGCCTTGTGTAGATACAATATGACCAAGTAACTTGCCACATGAAACCGCAAACACAGATTTATTTGGGTTCAAACAGAGTCTGTATTCTCTGCATTTCTGAAAGCAGCACCGTAAATGGAACAGGTGTGCTATCATCTTACTGAAAATTGAAAAATCGTTGAGATAGACTTGCATAAAAGAGGTAAGATAAGGAGAAAATATTTCCTGCATACACCTTTGAAATGTACTTGGGGCATTCCTTAATCCAAACCACATAACAGTACATGCGAAAACACCCCAGTTGGTAATGAAGGCGGTCTTTGGTATATCCTGTTCAGCCATTCTAACTTGATTATACCCACTGTACCCATCTAGGAATGAATACATTTCATGTCCTGCTACTCTATCAAGCATTGTGTCAAGAAAAGGGATCGGAAAAGGATCAGGCACTGTAGCTGCGTTCAGCTTCTGGTAATCTACACATATTCGCAACTGCTTATTCTTTTTCGGAACAATAACAATTGGTGAGATCCATTCCGCATGTTCTATTGGTACAATAAATCCGACTTTAAGTAGCCTATCAAGTTCTGCCTTTACCTGTGATGCATAGTTTGGATTCATCCGGTAACTGGGTTGTTTGTTCGGTTTGGCTCCGGCTTCAGCATGACTCTGTGCTGATAGATGCGCGGGTCCAATCCTTTCATATCTTTGTAATCCCATTCAAAGACGTCGGAGAATTCTCGAATTAGCTGGATTAAGTCTGCTTGAAATGTTTCCGGTAAGTTTTGCTTTATCTTCACAGGACGCGGATGATCTTTATCGCCTAAATTATAAGTGATCAACTGATCTTCTGGAACATAAAATTGTCGAGGCTTCTCTGTATCGTCAGCTGGCTTAAAAAGTTGTTGTAGTTGAGCATCATCTATAACCGCAGTATCTTCCTTCTTATCTTCTTCTGTTACAGTCATTACTGTACAAACTGCAGGGTTCCAGTTATCTATAACAGATTGTAGATCAACAGTTCCTAGGGAGATCAAGTCAATGTTATTTTTCAGAAACTCTTCTTCTTCATCGTCTGACAAACCATCTAGCATATGAACAGGTTCGGCCAAATACGGTCTAGCATGCAACTCGCAAGGTTGTATAGCATCTAATTTTACAAATGTATTTACGATTTTTATCCTTGAAAGTGAGCTCTTGTGCAGACCAATCCTGTATCACCTTAGTGTGCTTCAGCCAAGGTCGGCCGAAAAGGAGGTTGTAATCAAGAGTGGATTCCGATAAATCTAGTATGACAAAGGTCATTTTAAATGTTGTACCTTGTAAAGTGATTGGTACATTTCGTACAAGTCCTATGGGATGGACTCTTGATTGGTCGGCCATTTTGACAAAAAACTGAACTGGTTCGATTTCGGTCCACCCTAACCTTTTACATAGTGCAGCAGTAGCAATGTTGACTCCAGATCCTCCATCAATTAGTACCTGTGTAATTTTATGATTCTTATACCATACCGTAATCAGAGGAACTGAATGATCGACCGTAGAATCAGGTTTCGGTTGCACCGTTGCTGTCGCCGGAATGCAGGAAGGCACAGGACTGAACTGTTGTTGAAATTGTTGTCGAACTCCCGGTACTAGTGCAAGTAATTGGCCCAAAGGAAGAGTGATGGATGCTTTAGATAAAGTTTCCCAAGCCTTTTGTGATTGGATTGTTTCCACAGATTCTGAAGATGATGCGCCTGCTGAAGATGATGTGTCTGCCGCTGAGGAGGTGCCTGCTGCTGCTAATGTACCTGCTGCTGATGATGTGCCTGCTGCTGAATTAGAATCCTGTTGTTGTATTCCTTCTTCAGTTAACGGAGTCTGGGTTACCGGAATAGGATCTGGGAAGACTGGAGGTTCTGCGGTGGTCCATTGACTACCCTTGTTGTACATCCTTTGTTGTTCGCGTATGCCTGGTTTAAATAATTCTGCTGCAGGCTGCAGTTGTTTACCGGAGCGGGTCTGAATTACTGCAGCTTGCGTTTCTACTGGTGTGATTTGTACCATATTAGCCATTGGATTTTGTCGTTCCTTCTTCCGCTGATTATATTCAGCTGCATTCTTACAGAATCTTCTAATGTGACCAAATTCACCACAGAAATGACAGCGCGGTGGTGGCAGATTGGGATTTTCCGGTGGTGGTCCGGTCTGCCAACGGTTTGCATTATAGTTGTTATTTCTCTGTTCTCTGTAATTTTGATATCCTTGTTGCTGGTTGTTTCTCATTTGCGGAGGCACATAGTGATTGGCTGGTTGTCCTGGTTCCTGTATAATAGCATTGACAGTTGCAGTTCCCTGCACTTTGGCATTGTATGCGCAGTTTTCGGTGGTGTGTCCGGTAGTGTTGCAGATAGCACAGAATAGCTGATTAAGTGCACAAGTGGCACTAGTATGGCCTGAATTCTTGCATGTGATGCAGTATACTTGTTTGGTCATATCTTCGGCGACATTTTTGTTTGTTTTTAACCACTTCAGATCCTCTGTAAATCCTCCAACCTTATTTTCCAGCTGCAGAGCCATTGCGATTACTGCATCTAGTGTCATAGCTCCTACACAACGTATGATCATAATCTGTTTAAGTTGTGGAGTCAAGCCATTGATAAACCACTGAGTGATAACATCGTCCGATAGGTTGGCATGTGCTGGTGGTAACTGCCTCAAGTGAGTCCTGAATAGAGTAGCGTATTCCTGTACTGTTTGATTTACCTTCTGTCTGTTGTTTTGCAGATAGTCAAAAATTTTGGCTAGATTCTTCTTTAGCCTAAATCTCTGCAAAAAGGCATCTCGTACTGCTTCATAGGTGCCGAAGTGATTAATATCATATTCTGTAAGCCATCTAGCTGCTTCATTGACCAATGTCGATTGAAAAACAATAGCCTTATACACCGGATCCGATGGATGGTTGAGAACTGCGTAGCTTATCTTGAATGTGCGTACGTGAGCATCCGAATCATCTCCTGGGAATCCACCAAATTTAGTGTACATCACTCCTGTTGGGGGCGGCCTGGGTGGACATAACTATTGTTGTTGCTGCTGTTGTTGTTGTTGCCCGTTCATGGCGAGTGTATTGTGAATATCTTCCGGATTTCGGGGCTGAATATCTCAACTATAGGAATCTGTATCGTCAGACTTTGCACTTTCCGGTGCGATGATCTTGCTCAGTATGCTTCGAATCTCGGTTTCGAACAAAGTTCCTTCCTTCTTGATGTCAAGTGTAGGGGAACTTACTCCAAAAAGCGGTGGCTGGGCTGAAGATTCACCAAAAAATGGTAAACCGTCACCGAAAAACTGTGATTCTGTTATCGAAATATCACCGGAATGTGCCGAATTTATCCAGAATAAGGTGTTTTTTCTCCTTTGCCAATTTCTTTGGCTAACGTGTCTCTAGTCGTAAACAAATTCGAATCTTTATCCAAGACTGTTAAACTAGCTTCAGACTGCGTCTTGGTAGGTTCTGGAGTTACTATATCTTCGACAGACTGTGCCGAAATAGTACCGGAATGTACCAGAGGCGTAACATATTCCACCGGAATATGACCGGAATCACTTCTGACGTTCTTGACTTTCTTGACAACTGGGTCAGACCTAGTTGTACTTCTACCTCCTGGAGTTATCTTTAGTAAATTAAGTACTCCAGACTGACGGTTCTTGGGATACGTTTCACCGGATCGAGTAACCGGCATGTATCATCTTTTGTACTAATCGCTTAGTATCACTATCGATTTAAAATTTTATAATCACGTCTCCATAGCAAGTTTGCAACAATCTGGTTCTGTTGCTACTTTCGCCAAATGAACGGTAATCTTGATGTTTGATTCTGACAGACGCATGACGATCTTGATGCCACTTTCCCACAGACGGTGCCAAGTGTTAAGTGTTAGATGTTAAACGGTGAATGCTTCGTTCTAACTATCAGAAGTGCGTTTAACCGGCCTAAGTGGGTTCTTGGGAGTGGAAGGGGTCTGTAAAAAACAGAGGCCCTTAGACTTGACTTTCCCAGGCTAACCACTTTACACCTAACAATGCCTTGCGATCCAACTTTATCGAACCTCAACTACTCTCATAATCTTACAGTTCATAATCAAACTCGTTCAAGCCTCCCGACTACCCTAAAAGGGTTTACTGCTCCGTTCCTACCTTACTATACTGTGAGAGACCTGAATAGCACTTCCACCTTACCGAAAAGGTACGTCTAATCCACAACACCGAATATTACCTGACTACACACAGAGCTCTCAGAACAATATCGCAGTTACACCAATTATCCAACTCTACTCAACAGATTTCCGCACCTTACAGGTATAGCAAAATCACTGCACACTTAATCAGTGGATCACAACAATAAAAACCTGCCAGATAAACGGCTCAGACCTTCAACCGAGAGATCTTACTGAACCTCTATGAAACTAACAACCACGTCAGTATCGATAACAATCGACAGAACGAGACAGAGGTTTCAACTTAGCCGACCAGGTACATGTAATGTCACAACCCAGTCATCAGACGAGTCGTCACGCGAACTCAACTCCGCACAGATAACCAGACACAGAAGTGCACCAAATACTTAGAGGATTCGAAAACTTAGACAGACAATCGTTACAGCAATGCGCGGAATTCCCCCCTCCCAGACGAACAGTCTGGTGCTTCACCACCCGTTACGGTAAATCATAGTACTAACAGACAACACGATACGGAACCGTACACAATGCCCAGAGTACCCAGAGATTTCACAAATAGTGTTACAACAACGCTCTGACAATCACCCAGACGAACAGTCTGGTGATTTCAAGAATCGTCGTCTCCGACTCTCTTTACATTGCTTTATATAAGAAATTACAACTGTCGTGTAACCACTTTTCGCACGTGTGAATACAAGATTCTGCTTTACATGTCCCCATCCGGCGGCCGACTAACAATCTGCAACTCGCATAATGGACCTGTTCTGCCTGGACTGATCTTCCTACAACAAAACAGAGACTAACTCCTCAAATGATAAGGCATTTGGATTGCCTTTCATCATCAACCGAAGAGTAGAAGCAAAACTCTGATATGAATCAGGAAGATCATTCAGAACAGTCTGCACAAGTGAGCTATCTGGTATAACCTCATCAGCAGAAATCAACTGTTCCTTCAAGTCTTTGATATTCATTAGGAAACTATCCATAGAATCACCTTCATTCATGTGCTCACTCACCAACTGTTTTCGGAGGTAAGCAACACGAGCCTCATTCCTAGCTTGGTACAATGTGGTAAGTGTATCCCAAGCATCCTTAGCTATTCTACAAGAGCAATGGCACGTTTGACAGACAAAGCTATCAATGCATGCGCCTGGGCATCTCTGCCATCCCAACGAAGCTGCTCTGCAATAGGTGCAGCAGAAACCGCAACACGAACAGGAATATGCAGAATATCATCATCTTCAACACCTTCTACATCAGCTTCAGTACCTGCAGTTGTAACAGTTGCAGGTGTGATAGGACGTTTTTCGACACCTTGCACAATGTTGCACAGTCCCTTTGCAACCAACACATGTTGAATCATATAAGCCCATAACGGGTAGTTGGTACCATCCAACTTATCCTCAATAGCCAACATACGGAACACATCACTGCTTTCGACCATGGTCGGTGACTAAAATACCTTGATGTAGAAAATTGATTGTATCTCAAAAAGTTGAACAGAACTGCCCAGACTTTGAGACTTTGAGACGCTTATACTGGCGAACAGAAACTAGTATATACCTTTGGCACAAAAAGACAAAATAGCCCGCACAAGCACTACGATAGTGTGTTCGGAGGCCGAAATGAACTAAAATACTTTGATTGTAGTAGACTTTGAGACGCTTGTATTGGCGAACAAAACTAGTATATACTTTTGGCACAAAAAGATGAAATAACATGCACAAGCACTGCGATAGTTTGTTCGGAGGCCGAAACGAGCTCAGATCACGATTTTGGCTCGAAAAAACGCTGAGTATGCTCACCAAAATTCGGGCAATTATGAGATTGCAACTGGAGGAGTGTCGACGGCACCCTAGATGAGGTGATGACTTGCTCTGATACCAATTGTTGGAGATAGACGTCTGCGGAAGCATGTGAACAACACAAGGAAGGAGAAGAAGCTTGGAGCACAACACACAATATTGAATGTATTACTAGAGAATGTACAAAGATAAGTAGCCCAATAGGGCAATAGGCGTATATACAAGCTGAGGGAAAAAAACCTCCCTAAGAGGGAAAAAAGTGCCCCGGCGGTCCTAGTGTGTTCACACACATCACTACCTAAATATATCAATAGTCCCTACTGTGCCAAATGTTGTGCTTTTGCTAGTGGCATAGAAAGGATATCGATTTCCAGATATTGAACTCATTGTCATGAGGGGAGTCATGGTAGGACAGCCTGTCAAGGTACTCTTTGACACTGGGTCGACACACCATGTAATTAGTTCTCGACTAGTCAAGAGGTTACATCTAGAGACTGTGTAGTCAGAGTATGCCTACATAGTAGAGTTAGTCAATGGGAACGAAACTAAGACATGGGATCCATGAGTTGTTGATTTTGTCATTCAGATCCAATCCTATGAGGACATACTGGATTTCAAGATAGCTAGACTGGCACGTTTTGATGTAGTCCTAAGTAAGAAGTGGCATGTTAGGAAATGACAAGTCATTGACTTTGCTTCGCATGTGTACTAGTTTAAGCATGAGGGGAGGCGACTACTAAAATATTGGAATGAAGGTTTAATGCCTTGAGAATTTTAATGTGTTTTGTGTTTTGATTTAGCAGGTGAAGATCCATGAGGGTGTGAATGTGCATGGACTTATTCAAATATTTTTGGAGATATTTAGAAGAACACTTTTGGAAGATAATTATTTTTAGAAGAAAGTATTTTTAGTTATTTTTTTGTAAAACGAATAATAGATCGCTTTAGAAAGCTACGTTTTTGTAAAAACAGAAAATTACGAATTTGTAAATAAAACAAAAGCACGCTTTTTGAAGTGCGCCCCTCATGTATCTTCTATTCAGGATTTAATATGAATTTCCTATAGATACATGCTTTGATAGACCTATCCATCAGAGTATGTGGGGGAGATTGTACCTAGTCTGGTATCGTCTCTTGTCTCTTTCTATTCTCTGAGTACTTTTGTGTGATTTTGTTTCTGTACTATCCTCTGCGTTTGTGCTTCCGCAGAATCCGAGCGTCAATAGTGGTATTAGAGTAGGACCTAAGTACCTTGGGCAACACAATTTCTATCCATAAAATGACATATATAGTAGAATGACACAAAATGACATTTATAAGACTGCCTTTAGAACTCAGACTGGTCACTTTGAATTCATGGTAATGCCTTTTGGACTCACCAATGCACCTGCTACATTTGCACACATGATGAATAACATTTTTCTTTAATACCAAGATTTTTTTCTTGTTTTCTTTGATGATATACTTGTCTACAGTGAGAATGATGATGACCATGAAAAGCATTTAACAATAGTTTTTAATCTATTACACAAAAACAAACTTTATGCAAATCTTGAAAAGAGTTAGTTTTTCCAAACAGAATTAGAGTATTTAGGCCATATTGTTTCAATTCAAGGTGTTCATGTAGATCCAAAGAAAATTAAAGTGACTAAAGAATGGCTTGTACCACAATCTGTGAATGATGTACACTCTTTTCTTAGATTAGCTAGTTTTTATAGAAAGTTTGTAAAAGGCTTTTCTTATTTAGTACTCCCACTCATATTATTATTGAAGAAAAACTTAAAATTTATGTGGGGATTAGCAAAACAACAATCTTTTGAAAAACTCAAACATGCACTTTCTCATGCACCTGTTTTGCAATTACCTGATTTTGCACAACCTTTCCATGTAGTTACAGACGCTAGTGGCTCATGTATAGGTGCTGTATTGATGTAAAATGATCATCCCATTGTACTTGAAAGTAGGAAACTTCAACCTTCTAAATAGAACTATAGTACATATGATAAGGAAATTTTGGTTGTTGTGCATGCTTTGAATATTTGGAAACCTTATTGCAAGATTACGAACACCAGATGCTAGATATGAATCTCCTCCCAACAAAATGCCTCTATATATAGCTCTCTCTTGGGGACTGCTTTCTTGGGCAAGTGGATATTAACCATCCATGTGCCGGCCATGTAACTTCATATGTGCCAAGTGTCCCAATTAACTCAAGTTAACTCAAGTGGATGCTTTTAGAAGGCTCTAGATCTCTTTGAGCAAAATACTCTCCACATGTCCCCCATGGAGATTGAACCCAAGACCTCCTCCTTCACATTGTTGAGACTTAACCACTAAGCTAAGTGGATCACTTGTTCACAAGAGCACAAGACCTCCTAGTAAGTCTAAAATCGAGATCTTTGGTCATACACACGGATGACCAAACGGTGTCCGATTTCAAATCTGTGTGAACCGACCGAACCCTTAGATCATAGACTTACTTTGGTACATTCTTCCCCCCTTGGAAAATATTTTTGTCCTCGAAAATAGAGCTATATATACTATAGGCAACCCCTAAGCCTCATGTTCTAAAACTGGAGGAACATGGTCATGTTCTAGAACTAGAAGAACATGTCTCATCTCTGTGGTGGCATCCCTGGCCAAATGGTTCAAAAACACTGTCTCGCTTTGCACTTTGATAAACTAGTCAAAGTACAAAGTAGTGAATGAATAATAAGGGTGGATCAAAAAACATCCCTGGCCAATTCACAGTTTCTCAATGTGTGATATAGGCACAAACATGTGAACTGGGTGGATTCAGATTACCGGTCCATTTTTGGGCATGAATGGTGCATGGAATTAGTAACTAGGGTGGGATTCTTATCCCTCGCAAGACTTTGAGAACTCTTGATTCACTTGAATTTGGTTCGGAGAACTTGAAGTTTGGTTATCCCAAACATCTAACTTGGATGTTTGTGCAATGTTTTACTCCTATCCAATAGTTACTTGATTTTTTCACCCAACTAGAGGACTACTTTGTCCTAATGACTTTAAAAAATCCTATGTAAACTATAGGAGAAAGTTTACTATACTATAACTTGGCCAATTTAGATTCAAAATGAAAATTATCCAACTTAGGACATTTTTCTCATAGACTTGAGATCAAAGTTATTCGGAATCGTCAATCTACTGAGCAATTCCTAACTTCTCTATTCTAGAGGATACTAGACTCTAGGAAATCATTTATGCTATAACTTGAGTAAACTCAAATGAATAAGTGAATCTTGAACTTATCATCTTTTGATGCTTGAAAAGGTTCTTGTACAGAACATCTATCTAGGATGTTTAATTTAGTTACCTAGTTCTATCCGGCTAACCCTTGACTTTTATGAAAAGAATCCGATACCATATCTGAGTCAAATCCAAAAGATTCGGAAAGCAGAAAGAAAGAACTATAACTCTATTCAACCAATTCAAACTTCGAAGATATGTAAACTTGCTATGAGTCAAATTCTAGATGAATCAAGACTTTAACTTCTCAAATATTTGTTTCAACATGGTATTGAAGCATTTTTCTATCTTTAAGAGAAATAAGTTGTATTCCCAAAAAGATTCAAAGCAAATCGAAATTATCATCCAAACACAAGATACTAGTGTGGTAACCTACATCGGTGTGTTGACCCACTGAGATTCTATTGATGAGTTTTGTATTCAAATAATGCTTCACTTGAAACTAAGTTCAAGTCATATTCAGTCTTTCTAACTCCTTAGTGGGAATGCAATTCTTGTGAATTCTTTGAGTCAAAAAAGTGAATTTACCAAGTTACACTAGGAACTTGGTGCTTGACTTAGTCAATCAAATCCTTGGTTAAAATCAACTCAAAATCAAAGTCCATTTTTTCAAAAACTTATGAAATATTTCTGAATTGACAACATTTATCTTGAAGTGTTTCAAGAAGATCTTGGAAGTCACTTACTTCATATCTTCTGTTTCCTTGATCTTGAAGTTATCTTGAAATATCTTGAGATACTACTTTTATCCTCCTTGAATTTAAACTTCTTCTTTGAGTTTGCATTTTCTTGAGGATCAGATCTAACTTCAAGATTTATTCTAAGGCTAAAAGATAATCATCATCTCACGGTCTGATGTCCCATACCATCTTTCCTACATCAATCCGAGTATAAAATTTGGTGTCCCATACCACCCTATTTTATAGTCGCATTGACATGTGAGTGAATCTAATCCTAAAGCCTAAAAATTTCTTGATAGAGTACCCTCTTGCTTCAATTCTTTATGAGAATTCTGAAGTTTCAGACATTACCTCTAAGTAGATTTTCTAGCTTTTGATCCCTTCATGTGATCATTTCACGATCTTGTGCTTTCCTTTAAAAACTTGAAAACCTTTTCATGGAACATCCATTCTTATTTGCTAGGGTCTTTCAAATGAAAACAATAAGAATTCCAAGTACTTGAATTTTCACAGATTCAAGTTCAATTGGTTTATTCTTGACCAATTTGTAGTGACAAGAGCTTTTGGCTTCTTGTCTTTAGATTCCTCTCTTATTGATGCTTTAGGTACCTATCTTGGCCAAGACTTTTACAGGAGTCTCTCTACTGGTTAAGTCTAAGCATCTGCTCATGCTCTCTCGATTTGTACCAAAATCCCTTTAAGGATAGGCAAACATTTATGTTTTACCTTCCACAAACTTTAGTACCGTCTTCATGGTTGCATACTACATTCTTGGAATTCCATCACTCTATTTAGACTTGGAACAACTTACTCTTTTCACAATTTTCCATTGGATAAATGGAGCTTGAGTGAATAATTCCCACAAGGAATTTTATTGCCAATACTTGAGTAATCTATAGAGTAGTTCCAATCCCACATTCTTGGACTATCATGGCCAAGCTTGATCAAGTTTGGTTGACCATGCGATTAGAATAAAGACTCAGTCTTTATTATTAAGATCTCTTGAACTATCTAAAGCTTCTTTGCTTACCTGTAGGATTTTTAGAGATCTTTCCCTGAACTTCAATACAAGAATACATTGATGCCTCTTAGATTCCAAAGCTAAGAATATTTGATATACCTTTAGGTTATATCACTATTTGGACTTAAGTACCCATACCAAAGGTTTGGGAACTACTAAGAACTACTTGCTATAAAACTTACTTGAAAGATTTGAGTCTCACATCTAGGAAGATTTTTCTTTCAAGAACTTTTAGATTCTTGTCAAGGAATCAAGTAATACTAAGCCAATGATTCATCTTGGAATCTTTTGCTTTATTGGAAGGATATTTGAAAGACATTATGAGACTTTCAAACAATATCCAAAAGCTTTATTGATTCATTTGTGTTCATTTCCTGAGTATCAAATTAGAGAATAAATATCACCTTTAGGATATGGTTTCCTATTCCACTATGAAAGTTTGACTTGAACTTTCATTTATGTGATATTGATTCCTGTTCTTGAGATTGATACAATATGCTACTATGAACACATAATTTTGAACTTTATTGCTTGTTTAAGAAAGGTTCATGGATTGGAAATCCATATCTTGGAACTTTCTATTCCTAAAAACATTCACAGTTTGATTCAAGTCTTTAGGAACTTATCTCATTTCCTAAAGATTACTTACTTTGGTTTCCACTTTAAGCTTCAATTAGCATAAATGAATCCAAAACTTTACTCTCTAAAAGAGTTCTTTCAACTTTTAATGATTGCTTAGCAAGTTGCATCATTAGCAGAGATGCAATCATCATGGAACCTAACATCCTCCTATTGAACGTCAAAGTTCAATTGATGCTAAGGTTCAAAGGTATTGAGTGTCAAATTTCAATTGATGCTAAGTTTCGACCTTTGATTTCTATCACTCCTTGGGATAGAATAGTTTATATTCAAATTGATATTATTTGATTGCTATCATGTCTTGGGATAGAGTCAAATAAAAGCATTCCAAACCATCCTACTTGGATGCATGATTTTTGAAATCCAAGCTAACGACTACATGCTTTTCGTTAATATTCTCTAAGTTTTCTCCTAAACTTAGAGTCGTCATGGAACTTGTCAAGAAAACCTATTTTCTTGCCATTCCAATGAGCAAGAAGATTGAACATTTGAATTTCAAAAGGCCTACTTTTCCTAATCAAGACTCTTAATTTTTTGATACCTAAGTAGCACATTTTGGAAAAAACAAACTAGCTACTTGAGTTGCATGGTAGCCACGAGCTTTGCAACTATCTAGTTTGCTATTTTTCCTAGCTATCTAAGTCGAGTTAGAAAAAGGAGGTAACGAAAGTATAAGTATTCAACTTATTAACAAACAATCATGCATATGCAAATGCCTGTTCTTGCATGAAAATGCATGTGAGTGCATGCATGTGTTTGCAGCATTCTCCTTTCATGTACCAAACTTAAATCAAGCAATTCTTGAGCTTGAAAATGCATATTCCCAATCATCCATGCACAAACATTCTACTTGTTAGCATTTTAAAAAGATATAACCATTCATGTGCATAAACTTGAGCACTAACTATCTTTTTAAAGCAAGAAGAAAATGTGTTTTGTGTATAAAAACATTCTTTGATAAGGAGAAATGCACCAACATTCTTTTTTAGATGCATGCCTATGCTTGTGTTTAATGACTGTTTCAATATCTTTATGCTCTTTCATGTAGGTTTCAATAATTTGCATCAAGATTATCAAGAATGAAGTTTACTACTATACTTCAATGATAAAAATGCATCCTACATGAAAGCAAAGAGGAAAAACAAATATTGAAACGAATCATTAACTTGGAAAATACTTATCTTGCAATTAGCTATGTCCTTCCATTGATCCTCGAGAAGAGAGATTTGCCATCCTTAGGTCCTCGGGAAAGATCTTTCCATGCAAAGAAGAGCCAACCTTCAAAGCCATGCTTACATCTCTCCAAGATCTTGAAGAGAACTTTTATTTGTCGATCGAAAAGAAATGAAAATTGAAAGCACAATTTTAATCCTTCAACTTCCATAATATTAGATAAACAAGTTGTTCCCATGCTGAGGTTTCCACATCAATACCATGTAACTTCTTGTAAATTCTAGTATCAATGGCTGTTGTTAGCAGCAGACAAGGGAGTCAACGACGATCTGGCAAGTAGGCCAATAATTTTCTTCATGGAGAAGCAAGCATGAGCATTCACGCAGATCTAGCACTAAGGCAACCTTTAATTTTTCAAACCCTTACACCAATTAAAAGTGATTCTCATCACTAACAACCCTTGTAAATACCATGTTCACCTTGTTGTGGCTCCATTTTGTGCAAGCCGAGGAGTCCTCGAGCTTGAGGAGCCTTAGAAGTACCTACATATCGATTTTCGTATTTTTTAGACTCCGTTTAAGCCCTCAAATAAGCCCTGGAACCTAATTTTTAACTAGGCCGGACACTAGGTCTGGACAGGGTCAAAGCTAGTCAAAAACTATAAAAGGAGCTAGAGAGCTCATTTCTGAGGTTAGATTGTAATTGAAACGAACTTGTAAGAGTTTTGTGAAAGTAATCTAAAGAACTCCATTGCTCCTCACTCTTTGTCTTGCCGTGTGTGTGCGTGTGTGTGTATGTGTGTGCATGTTGGTGTGCTTCTCACTCACGCACTTGTGCTTCCACTTGCTCGAGGTCTTCATACCATCCTCACGTCTTCCCGGATTGACATTAAAGGAGGTGCTACTCATCACTGAGCTACACCAAATTTGGGCACCGTTGCCGGGGATCGAGCTTTGAGGACGAGCGTGTGATGGTAAGACGTAGAGTTGACGCGTTGGAGTTGTAGGTATTTGCTTCACTTTCATCTATTTTCTTGTTTTTTCTTCACCATCTTCATCACCATCATCATCATCACCATCTCCCACCTCCATCTCCATCATCGCAAAAATTTCTGTTTTTTGATCATATCACCATCTCCACCTCATTTCCTTCATTCTACTTGTGAGAGAGAGCGAGAGAGCGATATTGCTTGCACTGTTTTTGCATGTTGGTTGTGTTTCTTGCAGGTATCATCATCATCATCCCCGCCGGCACGCTGCGCAGACACGAAACTCGTTGAATCTGTCTCACGGTCGCCAGCCTCTGTCGATCGCGATCGACAGAAAATTCGATCATTTGGTAAAACAAAGTTCACCACTAGCACAAGCATGATGAGCACATCCCAAATCACCTAAAACAGTAGAAAAATTCCGTGTTTTTCTGTCAATCGCGACCGACAGCCTCTGTCAATCGCGATCGACAGACCCTGTCAATCGCGACCGACAGACCCTGTCAATCGCGATCGACAGACTTCACGACCGACAGCCTGCCACGTAGGATCCTGTCAATCGCGATTGACACCGTCAATCGCGATCGACAGCCACGACCGACAACTCTGTCAGTCGCGATTGACACCGTCAATCGCGATTGACTGAAATTCAACGATTGATTGACTTTTGCGCGTAGCCACGTGTCCATCGCGACTGATAGGCCCCCGATTGACTGAAATTTCGACGAAAAATCCGGAAAACGTGTCAATCGCGATTGATACCGTCGATCGCGATTGACAGCCACGATCGACTCTGTCGATCGCGATTGATACCGTCGATCGCGATTGACACTGTCCATCGCGATTGACAGGCCCGACGGACACCTCTGTCAATCGCGATTGACAGACCTGTCGATCGCGATTGACAGGCTTTTCGGCCAAAATTTAGGGTTTGGTTTTTGTTCAAAATTGGGATGATTTTGGGGCAAAATAGTCAATCCATTAGCACTTTGGAGGTTCCTACACTTGTGATTGGGAGAAAATCCTAGGATCTGTCAGCCAGATTGAATCCTGTTTTAACCCCCTAAACCTTGAACAGTCATAACTTTTTCATACGAAATCCATTTTTTGAGCTCTAGGGCTTGTTGGAAAGCTCGTGGCATATACTACACGCCCTCAACTGTTTTTTATAAAGATAATGCGTTGATTTTCAGATAGGGTATTTTGAAGTTGACCATACCCAGGGGGATCAAAGTCAGGGGTCTTTAGAATTGTTTTCTTAAAAACCACTATGCAAATTAGTGTTTGTGCTTCAGGAATGAAAATCATTGGTTCTGTCTTTGGAATTTAAATCTTAAAGCTAACTTTGGAACTCTTACAGATCTATTGAGAGCATCGAAAGGCGTTCTAAGCAAGTGTAAGTGCAAGCTTGGGAACACACTTCCTGGGCATTCAAGGGCAACCAAGCAGGAAACAAAAGGTTGGAATATTCTCAACTCCCTCTGTCATTTTTTAGCTCAGGCTAAGTACGAATAGTGCTAGAAGTAAGTTAGGGCAACGATAGGCATCAATCAAGTTGAAGACCACCTATGCACTCAAGTCCAAGATTAAATATAATCTCTTTGTGATGCGATGACCATAAAGAAAAGAATCTAACGTGGAACGATCAACCTAAAAGTACGAAGAACATTCAAGTATTCCTGGTGACGTAATATCAGACAAGACCTTAAACACGATAAATAACTAAAAAGAATCAAGCGACTGATACCAATTGATCGGCAACGAGGTTGTACCCTGGGACAAATTGGGATAATCAGTTAGGCATATGAACCTTAGATCAGGGCGACATCTAGTGAGGGAGAGACAAAGCCTTAGGTCTTCAGAGGCTAGTGTTAATCACACTGCTAGGTCTTGGGCCCAGCAGTTGAGCCACCACTCATACTACCCTAGCTCTGAGACGAGTGAATCAGAGATGTCTCAAGGTATGGAGAGACCTACGGGAAGTTCAGGAGTGCCATACTTGCACAGGGTAGAAGGCCCTTACAAAACACAGTTGGAATACCTTAGGACCAACCGATTAGGTGCTAGCATCTATGAGGACGGTCTAGGAAGATCCGTGGTCCAGATTAAGAATCCTGATCAATCCATTGGACTAGAGCGCCCAGCTGTCAAGTTTGAAAACGGAGCATACTTGGACAAAGAAGGAACCATATACGTAGTCACCAGTCACCCAGATAGGACTGATGAATTCGGGAACGTAGTCCCAGAATCGGACTTAGATGACCTAGAGCAAGGAAACATGGGTGCAGAACCTAAAACCCCTCGAGGTAAATCGGTTCTCACTAGGATTATCACACCGGAGTGGATTCCCCAGGATAATAAGAGCATAGATTTGCTCCTCAATCGAGAGACTGACGAAGCCTTTTGGAGGTACAAACCTGATCGGCTAACTGATATAGGAGCAATCATGATCTATGAGTTTAAGGATCCTGATAGCCCAGGCAGAGTGACCTACTTAGATCACGCTTCGGAGAGGATCTTTGTGGTGACAGAAAATGATAGGCATGCTTACACTTGGAAGGGTGAATTTGTTTTCCCCCAACCAAGATCGAATGTATCCTATGGTCACCCTGGAGCTGGAACATCCCAAGCTCATGGAATGCAAAGAGACAAACATAGAGAAAGGCCGGAAGTAAGCTTTGCTAACCCAGGGGGCAGAGAAAGAACAAGGCTGGAAACAAATAGGATGGAATCTGAGATACATAGAGCTCACAGGAATCAAAGAAATGCGGATGAGTTCCCTCTACCCCGACCTAGAGAGCACACAAGGACTTTGAGACCGACTCAGCTAGTTAAGTCCATGAAGAACTACTTCGATGGCACTGGAGATCCATACGATCATGTGGCTGAGTTTAGACAAGTCCTGAGAGCTGAACAAGTGGAGGATCTTTTCACGCAGTATAATGCCTTTGGTCTGACCCTTCGGAACACTGCCCTGACATGGTTTCAGCCACTAAATGAGAGACAATTCAGGAGCATAGATCAACTCCTAGAGGCGTTCATTGTCGAATTCTCCAAGAGTGGCATAAGGCATAATACCTCCTCGCTGATTCACAGCTTCAAGCAAACACCTCAAGAAACTGTGAGGCTTGCAGGAAGAAGATTTAGGCAATACTTAGAAAGATGCCCTGTTTCGGAGCTACCCACACCAGCCAAGCAAGTGGCTTTATTCTTGGATGGATTGCTAAGTACCAAATTGAGATCTTATGTGTACTTGAAGGACCCTAGGACCATAGAAGAGTGTGTACGCATGTGCATTGACATTGAGGATAACCTAGGGGAGGAGTTAGAGCTTTCCAAGATATACAAAGATTCGGAGAGTGCCTCTAACCTCTCTTCCACACAATCCACATCAATCGAGGAACTTGCAGAGAAAGTAGCTCAGAAATTAGGTGTCACCAACAAACAAATCCCGAGATTTTCCCCTGTGAAGAGATGCTACACTTGTGGTGGCGACCACATGGCGAATGTATGTCCCATTATGGCCCAACCCCAAGTAAATCCTAGTAGCCAGTACTGCACTATAGAACGAAGATACACAAATCACACCGCACAAGACTGCCCATACAACAAGCAAGCAGTTAGGCAAACCTACCCTCAGACATACCCTCAACAAGGCAGATACCCGAACCAATACCAACCACAACAGTATTCTAGGCCTCAACAAACCTACCAACCACAATACCAAGCCCAGCAAAGGCCTCAGCCTGTGTTAGCCCAACAACCTCCAGCTCCATCCAACTTGATCCCTGTAAAGTATGCAGCTGCAGAAGAGAACCTGAATAGAGCTATAGTCCCCGTAACACCATTGCTTTCAGAAAGTGATCCCAGTGATCATAGCTTCGATTCCACACATGTCGATAGTCCCCAGGCTTACTACATGCAGTCTCCTGAACATGGTGAGTCTTACTATAGTGAAGAGCCAAATGAACCTAGTTGGGAATCAGATTACACAAATGTCATGTATGCAAATCCCAACCCTAGACCCCAACCTAGGCAGGTAAGACCCCCATTCCCTAGAGGACCATGTTACAGATGTCAAGGAGATCATCTCATTCGTGACTGTCCCTTGCCTCCACCTACCCAATCCCAGTCAGTAACGATCCAAGGCTATTGTCAGGAGTGTGGAAAGGAGCATCTCCTACGAGATTGTCCTAAGAATCCCAACAATATGCCAAAAATCACTCCTATAAACGTTATTGGGTTAGTTGTAGACTCCATAGGGAGTGTGACTTCCACTGCGCCAGTGCACGTGGTCACAAGAGCTCAAGCATTGCAGCAAAACCAAGCTGTAGATCAGGGAAAGAGCCCAGAAGTCAGTGAAACGGAGAGCATAACCAAGAAGATAACTAGAGCCTGGAGAGATAGTCGGGAAAGAATGAAAAGACAATGGGCTAAAAAGATGAGTGAACTTGAGGAAAGCATAAGAGAAACCAAAGCCAAGATAACTGAACTCACATCTCAAACTCCCTCTCACACTACCCCACCACCACCATTCCCATTGCCATCCGACCCGCCACCTTCCAACCCACCTCATACGATTCCACCACCCCCTAGAGTAGGATCAGTATTAGCTGATCCCACTCCTGAAGACATAGACATGATGCTTAAAGCATATCAGGCCAGAATCCAAGAAGGGCCAAATGTAACGGATCATGAAAAGTGCTACCCTAGAGCTGACCTAGAGATAGAAAGAACCAAGCTTTGCGCGAAAATGGTCGCATTGGCTCAGACTATGTTCGAAGCCAGTCGCCTTTTCAATTACTCGGGCTCAGCCAAGACGCAATTACACTTGGATGGACTTCTAGAGAAGCTAGAGGACATAATTGAAAGATCTGCCAAGGAAGAAAAAAACCAAGAAAGAGATAAAGCAAGCAAAAACATGACCCATCCCCCACCGAAAGCTTATGTGCCCAATTCCATTGAACCAGACAACCCCCCTTCACTAGAAAGAATGGAGAATCTAATGGCACAATCACAAAAGGAACTCGCCCCTCAACACCATGACAAGGCCAGTGAAAGAGCAGGTCTTCCTACCCAGAGAGCCTATGTGCCTGAAGCCTATGTGCCTAACTCCACGGAGCCAGACACATCATCTTCTATGAATCGATTCACACCAAAATTCCTACGAGAGATTCAAGAAGACAAATGGGCTAAAGAAAGTGAAGTGCCTCCTCCCATTGAACTTGTGGATGACGCACATGACCAATTCCCACAAGACATCCCATCCATTTATGGGGAGCAGGAGAGTACCCAATCTCAAGAAAGATTAGACTTCGAGTCTAACTCTCTACAAGAATTACCCCACTTCACAGGCCCATGGGAAGCTAAGTCTACTTGTATGAGAGCACCCACGGTCATGGTACGAAATGAGGACTCAGTCTTACCTAGGAACATAGAGGTGGTGAAAAACACTAAAGTGCAGTGCAATCTCAAGTTAGAAGAGCTACTCAAGGTTAGACCTGAATTATGGAAACATGTAGCCAATCAAGTGCCCGAGATAGCAAAACATCATTCCCAGGTAGGATCACATAGGACAGTGCCAGAAATACCCTTGGATAAGATAGGAGATATGTGTGAAGGTGAAGAAGGGAACACCTATCTTCCCATTACCTACCAGGAGTACACTACCAAGGCAATTTTGGACTCAGGTGCAGGAGTTGCAATTGCCACCACTTCCCTATGGAAGCGTTGGGGCAAGCCAGCACTCAGGCCAACGAGAATGAAATTGCAGATGGCCGATGGTCATATTGAGAGACCCTTAGGATTGCTAGAAGGAATAACTCTCACCACCTGTGGTGTCGAGTTTGAGCATACATTTGCTATATGTGACTTCAGCAAGAACCATGCCTATGAAATGATCTTGGGACGACCTTTTATGCGACAGTTGCAAGTGGTACAGGATTGGGGAACCAATTCTTTGTACCTGCAACACTTGGGTGTTACGACCAAAGTGAATCTCAAGGATTACTCTCATAGAGATGTCCCTCCTATTCAATGGAATCCCATCCATAGAGCCAAAGATGATACAAAATCTGTGCATTCCATAGGATCAGGATCCTCATGGATGCATGAAGACACCCACTTATGGATGTGTAAAGTAGCAGTAGAACAGGAGAAAAGAGAAAAGGCCAGAGATATAGGTGCAAAAGAAACCCATAGATCAATCCAAGACCCAGCCTATGCACCTGTAGTTTTTCCCGACGAAGAATTTGAACCTCACGGCTGGGCAGAAATTTTAGCAACCATGGATGTAGCCATCAATGAGGAACAATGGACACCTCACTGTGATGAGGATGGCTATGACATTTCAGTCTTCTCCATAGAGCCAATCATGGGAGAGGCAGTTCTAGAAGAATGCGAACCTAGCCCTGATGCATTTGAAAATGCAAGTGAATCCGATCTAGAGTCAATCATTATGGACCCACCTTTTGCATCAGATGAAGAATACTTCCATGAAATAGAATTTCAACCCCAGAGGCATGGAGAGCTTACAAATGATGTAAGACTAGCGACACATGTGACCCCGAAGGAAGAAGGAAAGAAACGAAAGAAGAGAGAAGTATCACCATAAGAGGAAGAATCTTTGTTTGAGGTCCCAGAAAATTTTAAGAAGTATGAGATAGACGACAGGAGAGTCATGATAAGAATGCCTAAACGAGAGGCACAAGCAGGAGAGGCCTATGATAACAAAGAAACCACCAAGAAAATAGTAGTGGCCCTAGAAGAAGGAGAGGAGAGATGCACGTACATAGGCCATGACCTAACAGAGGAAGAAGAGCATGCGCTAATAGCCTTGCTAAGAGAATATAGAGATGTATTCGCTTGGAGTTACAAGGATTTGAAAGGTGTTGACCCTGACATATGCTCACACACTATCCCCATGACCTCAGATGCTAAACCCTCTAAGCAAAAGCCCTACACATATAACGATAATTACGCTGCTAAGATCAAAGAGGAGATAGATAGACTGGTCGAAGCTGGATTTATCTATGAAATTGAGCACACTGAGTGGGTATCCCCCATCGTAGTGGTGCCCAAGAAGAATGGCAAGCTGCGTGTATGCATTAACTTGAAGAAGGTCAATGCATCCACAATTCGAGATAACTATCCGCTTCCCATCACATAACATCTCTTAGAAAGAGTGGCAGGCAAGGAAGTGTATAGCTTCCTCGATGGATTTTCGGGCTACAATCAAGTCGCCATTGCTCCAGAAGATCAGCATAAAACAGCTTTTGCCACAGAGTGGGGCATATTCGCCTTTCGTGTAATGCCATTTGGGCTCACCAATGCACCAGCTACCTTCCAGAGACTAATGTGCCATGTATTTAAGGAGTTCGTGAGGAAAAACTTAGAAGTCTATGTTGATGATCTTTGTGCTCATTCCAACATTAGACAAACCCATATCCCCGAAACTCAGACAAATCTTTGACAAATGTAGAGAATATCAGGTCTACCTGAACCCAGAAAAATGCGTTTTTATGGTCAGACAAGGCAAGATTCTAGGGCACATAGTGTCAAAGAATGGCATATCTATTGACGAAGAGAAAGTGAGAGCCATAGCAGAGCTACCTAGGCCAAGGAATGTCAAGGAAGTACAAGCTTTCATGGGACATTGTGGTTACTACCGCCGGTTCATTCACATGTATGCTGTCATTGCAAAGCCCATGTACGGACTTCTGACTAACTTTGAGTGGACGGATAATGTGAGAATTCCTTCTAGGAGCTTAAACGAAGATTATGTTGAACACCAATCTTGACCACACCAGATTGGAATAAGCCATTCCATGTTCATGTGGATGCATCCAATTATGCTATTGGGTGTGTACTCGCGCAACCTACTGGTGAAGGTAATATGGATCTTCCAATTGCCTACGCTAGTAGACAATTGAATGCAGCTGAACGAAATTATACCACTACGGAGAGAGAAGGCTTAGGCATGGTATATGCAGTTAAGAAATTTAGACACTATTTGCTTGCAAACAAGTTTAAATTTTTTACAGACCATCAAGCATTGTTATATCTTGTAAACAAACCATGCAATACAGGAAGATTAGTAAGATGGTTTCTCTCGCTAATGGAATATGATTTTGAGGTTGTGGTAAGGAAAGGTAGGACTCACTTGAGAGCTGATCATCTCTCTAGGCTCACATCCGGAGAAGCCCCACAAGGAGTATCAGATGATCTTCCTGATGCTTACTTGTTTAATTTGGAAGTGCTGCCGCAGTGGGCTAAGCCATTAGTGCCAGTATTGACATACGGGCCTAACCACCCAGTAATAACCACACAAGATCGAGAAGTAGTAAAAGCCCAAAAGTACCACATCATGGCGGGAAGTGTGTACAAGCACACAGATCAAGGGATCTTGGCTTGTTGTGTGGAAGAGGATGAGTATGCTAAATGGTTGCAATTAGCACATGTAGGTGCATTAGAGCAACACTATTCAAAACACCGAACCTTACAGACACTAAGGAGACTCGGAGTGCATTGGCCAACTATGGAAGCTGATGTCCAAAAGTTGTGCAAGGAATGCCCAATCTGTCGCACTAAACCACCTGTGGAACATGCCACTCTTTATCAAGTGTCCATAGTGCCAGATTGGAGTAAACCACTAGTATCCTTCCTGAGGACGAAAACATTTCCTCCAGATATGACCTTGGCTAGGAAAAGGAGTTTAGAACAAGAAGCCCAAGATTACTCACTCATTGGTGATAATCTATATAAGCGTGGTAAAGATGGTTACCTAAGGCTATGTGTCCATGAAAGTGAATATCTCAAGATCTTGGAAACTGCTCACCAAGGTGTAGCAGGAGGACACTTTGGACCAGATCGGGTGATCAAAGCAATTCTATTTGCGGGCTTCTGGTGGCCGACCCTTCACATGGATGCACATACCTATGTGAAACGATGTGATGTCTGTCAGAGAACTCAGTATCCTATACGTAAAGATGAGATGCCACTGAAACCTATGATGGGTGGACGTGCATTCTCTAAGTGGGGAATAGACTTCGTGGGTCCTATTAATCCCCCAGCTAAGGGTTCCCATGCAGAATATATCATTGTTGCGACGGACTATCTAACAAAGTGGGTAGAGGTAAAAGCCACAACGAAGAACGATGCTCAAACAACTGCTAAATTCTTGTTTGAAAATGTATTCACAAGATATGGGCTACCTATAGAGCTAGTTAGTGATAGAGGCACTCACTTCTTAAATGAAGTTATTGAAAATCTGCTCCAAGAATTCTTGGTAGTACATAAGAAGTCTGCCCCCTATCACCCTCAAGCAAATGGCCAGGCTGAGAGCACCAACAAGATCTTATGCAATGTATTGACGAAATTAGTGAACACTAAACGCTCTGATTGGGACAAACAGCTACACCATGCTGTTTGGGCATACCGAGTCGCCTACAAAACAGTACTCCAAGCCACCCCCTTTCAGATGGTGTTTGGCCAAAATGCGGTGCTACCCTTGGACTTCTTGATACCTACATTGAAGGTAGCACAAGAGCACGAATGGACGGGTCATGAACTCTCCTCTAGACTTTTTGACCTTGAACGATTAGGAGAAACGAGACTGAGAGCAGCTGCAGGGATATATGCAGCTAAGAAGAGACAGAAGGCATACTTTGATGCCCATGTGAAGGATAAGGGCTTGAAAGCGGGAGATCTAGTTTTAGTCTACACATTGAAACAACATGCAAGGAAGCTAGAGAAGAGAGGCTACGGACCTATGATCATCAATAGGATCTCAACAAGTGGAGCAGTGCAACTAGCCACATTAGAAGGCGACGTTCTCCCAAGCTATATTAGCGGATGCAGAGTCAAGTTGTATCAGGAACCCCTCATGGAGGAAATGCTAAGTCGACTCAATACTGCTAAGCAACGTAAAGAAGAGGAAAAACGAATTCGAGAAGAAGCTCAAGCAGAAGCCCTAGAGCGCATACGGAGAATGAAATTAAGAAGACAAGGTAGAGAGCACCCTAGGCAAGATACATATGCAGATCAAGGATATGAAGTAGCTATGTGTGAAGTTTCAGGTGTTAGCTCACATAGGATAACTGATCGACGTCCTTTCATAACCTTAGATATAGGACAAGGAAAGAGTGCAAGGACTGTAAGAGCCTTGATTGACTCAGGCGCAGCCACTAGTGCTGTTAAATCATCTTACTGTCAAGAGTTGCAGTTAACTGTCAATCCTGTGGAAGCATATCTCAAGGATTGGGAGGCATGGAAACCCCTTGCATGGGCGAGGTGGAACTTCCCCTCTATATTCATGATGAGGCAATGACAGTTAAAGTGCTAGTATGCCAAGACGAGGACCTCACAGAACCCCTTGTCCTGGGTCAAGACTGGATTAATGACCAAGCAGTCAACTTAAACCTAAGAAGTGGACTTCTTCAGGTATGGGTGAATCAAACTAGAATTACAATTGAGTTAAATAATGGAGCACTCAAGGAACTAGGAAAGGCACAGACTCCTGGTCCCTCCAGGGGTGCACATGAAGCTGACCATGCTGTTCTTGTCCAAGGCTATGTGATGCAGAGGAATGATGGTTGCAAAAAAGGAGTCAGGGATGCAACGGAACTCCCTTCTTTTCCAAAGGCCAGAGGGAGGCGGCAACCGAAGGTGGATCAAAGACAGAAGAAGCAGAGTAATACCTATGTCGGAGATCAAAAGTACCTGCGCAACAAAATGTCTCAGCAAGTGAAACAAGTGTGGGTGCGGAAAGGCGAACACCCGGTTGCACTCAAGCCAACCACACGGGCAAAGCCTCTTATTAGTAACCAACAACACGATACTAATAAGAAGTCTTTCAGAAGCTCATCTGCTAACGTGAAGTCTATTTGGGTGCCCAAGAAGTCGATGAAGGCCAGCCCACAATCAAGACAAATTTGGGTGCCTAAGGCTTGTTTGCGGGCTCAAATAGCTACTCCAAGAACACACCCTACACAGCATGATCCATTCACTCGCACAGCCGGCATCCACTCGTTTTCAACACTCAGGAACACACCAAGGCCCATGAGCACGAACAGAATCACTTGTGAATGGGTCCCTAAAAGGTCTCATTTTCAAGCCGACACACCCATAAAGCTCTCGAGAGTCTCTACGGAACCAAGAGCAAAACCCATCCACTGCGTTTGGCAGCCTAAGACTTGTAACAAACCCCCGGACCCCAATTGTAAATCCATGATAACCTAATAACCCCATCACTATCACACTACATCATTCCACTTAACTCTTAGGTGTACTGAACCCCTAACCACACACACACTCGCACCGAGCACTTACTAACCCATTAATCTCTCCCAACCCTCGTGTTAATGTTGTAATGGGAACAACAACGGTTCTCTCTTGTCCTGTACAATGTTAACACTAGTTTCTATATTCTCACAGAGACAGGAAGCAAGAAGTAACATGGCCGATACGGTAGGTACCAGCTCCCAGGCAGGCACCAGCCCCCAAGTTGTGGACATTGAAAGCCTTCCGGTCGAGGAGGAATTAAAGGAACGACCAGCGGCATTAAGAGCATTACATGCCATACCGATTCAGAATCCTCCACAGGGTCACACTATGCCGGTGGACAAAACCTCACACTGGTTCAGTGACGTTGCGGGACCTCTGGGTGAAGGCACATATATGTGGGAGTCCGAGGTAGAACTCAATGGACGTTGGGGCAGATACCACTTCTTTACCAGAGAGTTTGAAAAGCTACAGAATAACGAAGGACTGAAGCCGATATGGAAGAAGGCTGGGCTCTATGATTATTTCAAGTTCCAACTACCAAAGCCCGATTTTCTAAGGTGCTCATACTTGATTAGCACCCTCACTCCAAGCAAAGACAAAAAAGGATACAGCTCCTTTGTACTCCCATCACTCACAAGGGGCAATGAGCTGAAGCGTTTCCGCTTGACTATCAACTTGGTAAGAGAAGCTCTCGATATGAACGGTATGCACATTCCTACGGAGAAAGAGACTATGGTCCCCGATAATATGAAGAACAGGAATCTGACAAAATTAAAGGACATGGTAGCGATGACTCCCACGATCGCCATTCATTTACGTATGGTCATGCAACATTTCGCATTCCCCGCGCAAGACAGGTTCACAATGCCTCCCAAAAAGATTTGGTTTAGTCTCTACTTAGCAGACGCCTTTGATTTGACCATCAATATGCCCCACTGGATTATAGACCAGATCCAGATGGCTCATCAAAGATGGTATAAGAAACAAAAATCTGTACTCTATGGATGTTGTGCGCTTACCAGAATCGTGTATAGATGTCTCGCCTATGATGTACCGGTGCAAAGGGCTCTCATTTGGTCCAGAGCACAGGAGTTTCAACGCAGATTGTCAGCTGTCGAACCTCCCTCAAAGAAGATGAGAGGCACCGTACAGATGCCTTGTGCACAACCTCGCGGTGCAACCCTAACACCAGAAACAACTCCAAGGCTTCCTCGAAGAGTGCAACCATTCACTATCAGGTTACCCAGGCACAACACAGATGGCCCTAACCTTGTGTTTCCACCAGTGCCTACTGATCTGGAATTTCCTCACGGATTTACTTTGGAAGATCTAACGGATGAAGAAGTGGCTAGAATTATTGAAGCCGTTAATGCGGAAGTTGAGGCAGAGCAGGGTAGTGGACAACAAACGGCTACACAACAACCCCAAAAAGACAACCAGAAGTGGTAGAAGTGGAAGATGAAGAAGAAGGAGACCAAGGGGATGAACAAGAAGGATTTTCTGATGAAGGGGCGCATGACTATGAGCAAGAAGTTATACAGGAGCTAGAGGGTGCCCCAGCATATACAAAGGAGTTGAAAAAGCTCCACGATACCATTGACAGAGTCCAACAACAACATAAGTTATCCCTTGCAGCAGGAAAGGCTATCATGCACCAAATCCTTGAGGAGGAAGGAGTTGACGAACAGTATCGTGCCACACTGGATATGATCTCTGATGCCTTAGGAGTATCTGAGGCAGTGCGGATGGCCCTGGCACAATCACGCAGAACGGAAAGGAGATACGGAAGACGTCCCCCACGAGCAGGGAAACAAATGAATGTATTAGGATCAGGACCACAAGGCACCCCCACAACCACGGGCACTGCACACACCGCTCACGACACCGAGGAAGCCCATGCATCAAGTGCACCTCCATCACCTCCCTTACCACCTTCGCCCCCACATCCACCACATTCACCTCCCATTACCAATGTAACAACCACCATTACCACCTCCGAACCCACCGCCATAACTGAAGCACAAACCGCCAATCAACCCACACACCCTCTCAACACCTCCCGTGTATACACCTCCACTACCACTGTAACCCTAACGGCAGCTACTGACATCCCCATTCCCCCACTCACACTTTCGGGCAGTTCACATTCACAACTGCACACACCACTGTACACATTCACCACAATCACTGCACCCACAATTCCACTATTCACAATCACTCCCACTACTGCTTCCACCATGGATTTTATGGACATATCACCCTCCACTGCACCTCTCCCTCCCCCCATACCACCACAATCTCCCATTCCCCCACCACCCACTTCACCATTTTCCAGCACCGCATTCACACTTCCCTTCCCTTTTCCCTTCCCCTCTGCACTTAACACCCTCCCTGCATCCACCCCCATTAATAATGTATATAATAATATGTATCAGTGCATGTCTCAGTTACAACAACACTATCAGCACCTCGATACTCAGCATACAAGTTTATTCAGGAGTCATGAAGCATTACAAGGAAGATTTATTGACTTAGAGAAAGAAAAGCATCAATTACAACAGCAGTTTAGTGCATTGCAAGAACAACATGAGCAACTAGTGGCAAATCCACTGCAGCCAGATGCAGAAGAAAGACAACATATGGATGATTTGCTACACTCACAAATCACAGAGAACCTCAAGCTCCGCCGCAACATGGCTCTATTACGGAAGCATATGTCTGCAGCCCTAGAAGAAAATAGACGGCTTCAGACACAAAACGAAGAAAACTTGGAGTTAGCCATGGACGGTTCCCCACAAGAAATTGACCCGGAGAGATTTAAGGCTATTCCCTCGGACAATATGCAGATCATATTGGAAACCCATGCTGATCTCCTCGAAGCCCATGCAGCCTTAGAAAAGGAAAGAGACGAACTACGAAGGCAATTGGCAGCTCAACCAGCACCACCCAAAGAAGTCCCAACCACAGCTGACACAACTGACGAAGTAGCAGCGCTCAAAGCACAACTCGAAGAATTACAAAAGAAGGTGCTTGAGTACGAACGCCAACCCTCCCCCTTGGTAGAACCAGAACTTGAAGACCTAGTGCCAATCGAAGTAGAGGAAACCTTTGAGGACCCGTACATTCCGATGCCAGCACCTGGAGGCAAGCAGACAGCAGAGGGCATGGACACCCTTGAAATAGAGGCTCCGGAATGGATGCAGAAATTGGAAAAGGTGGCCACAACACATGATGATAGGGTGGCAGTCCAGATAGCATCGATGTCACGCTTAGAAGAGGTGGTCATAAAATCGGACTATTTTAGAAACCTCTCTCATCACAGGTGGATCGGCACCTCCGACGACTTGTATGTTCCATTTTGCGTCTTAATGGCGGACTATAATGCTGAAATCAAGCACCACACCTCACGGGAACCAACCTCTGCCACACAGTTTGCACCAGACGATATCCCAGAAAGTGCCAAGCAGGGAAATATTCACCAACCAACTTGGAGAATTCGGCTGCTTGAAACCTACCCGGAAATGAATCACACATGGAATAACATGCCCCTGTATATCAAGTACAATCCCTGCTACTGTCCTGTTTTCCGAAGAAGGTCATGGCCGGAATACACAAAGATGGTACTGACAACCAAAGGCTGCGAGAAGTGGCTCAACTATGTCTACTTGGCGCCACCTAAAGGTCAACCTACCGTAGGGTATATGATATCGACAATTCGGCATTGGGGTGTCAGGTTCAAAAACGTACCAGATGTCATGACACAGATGTGTCTTAAAATTTTTGAACTCATGATAGTCACCTTCCGGACCTTCAAGAATGTTAAGGAACCTCACCTCTCTGCGCTCGGATTTAATGAAGGCAATCAGGATTTAGTTTATGACATGAGCACAACGCCCTCTATTAATGTTGTTTATGCATGGCATGCTCGCATAAAGTACCTACCGGCCTGCTTCAAACAAACATTTGAAGAGATGTTTGTCACCGGGTTCTGGGAATATCACTCAGAGATCTTCATTCCCAGGCCCTCACATTTATTACAATTGTTTGCAGTGGAACAAGCTCTCCACTCAGAAAAGTTATGAATGCCACATCCAGAGGTTCCCGGGCCGGTAGATTGGGACGTCCTACTCACAGACTTGGCCAAAGGATTGCGGATTGCCGAACATCACTTAGCGCAAGATGTTGTCGAATACTACATCCAACGACCCTCCCAACAAGGGTCTGTCAGGGACGACAGACGCGAGAGAGGGGGGAGTGTTAGCAGCAGACAAGGGAGTCAACGATGATCTGGCAAGTAGGCCAATAATTTTCTTCATGGAGAAGCAAGCATGAGCATTCACGCAGATCTAGCACTAAGGCAACCTTTAATTTTTCAAACCCTTACACCAATTAAAAGTGATTCTCATCACTAACAACCCTTGTAAATACCATGTTCACCTTGTTGTGGCTCCATTTTGTGCAAGCCGAGGAGTCCTCGAGCTTGAGGAGCCTTAGAAGTACCTACATATCGATTTTCATATTTTTTAGACTCCGTTTAAGCCCTCAAATAAGCCCTGGAACCTAATTTTTAACTAAGCCGGACACTAGGTCTGAACAGGGCCAAAGCTAGTCAAAAACTATAAAAGGAGCTAGAGAGCTCATTTCTGAGGTTAGATTGTAATTGAAACGAACTTGTAAGAGTTTTGTGAAAGTAATCTAAAGAACTCCATTGCTCCTCACTCTTTGTCTTGCCGTGTGTGTGCGTGTGTGTGTATGTGTGTGCATGTTGGTGTGCTTCTCACTCACGCACTTGTGCTTCCACTTGCTCGAGGTCTTCATACCATCCTCACGTCTTCCCGGATTGACATTAAAGGAGGTGCTACTCATCACTGAGTTACAGCTGTGCTCATGGATAACATCAAAATTCATTCTCGATTCTCCAACCATCCGAGATCGAGTCTTTGATGCCTGTGGTAAGGCAATAACTTTTGCCATAGCTTGAATTACATTAAAGACGTCAGATATTGTTGTTGTCCAAAATCCTCCTACTGTAATGGTTGAGGCATCTTCTCCAGTTGAACCAAATGATGGTTGATCCCCGTCAGCACCATGTCTGGAAGAATGCCTTTTGTTTTTACTTGTGATAATTAGACATGCAACAGATAATGAAAACGTCGAGCTTGCGTAGCGGAGTGTTATTGTTTAGATTCTTTCTTTGAAGACGTTGATAGCTCAAATCTCGACTATGCTTGCCCGTCTCCTTCGCTTTTGCTTGTGAGCTTCTGCATCAGTGCATGCATAAAATATATATGAATCAGATAGAATTCATATTCACGAATCCACTTTCGGTTATTGGCTTAAGTGAAGCACTAGAGCACACTTGACGTAGGCTCAAATCCCATGAGTACGCTCTGAAAGATTCAGTTGTCACTTTTATAGTGATCTACAAATTGTAGTGTAATAATAATATTGCGATGTCATCACTCTACTAGACAATGGGACAACACATAGCCCTCTGGATCCTCAGGTGATGGGCTCAAACCCCGTGTGCAACCTTCTAAAAATGGCACGCTTCCTTTTTTCTTTGTTCCAAAAGCTGCTGCAGTGCTAGGGCCACCATGACAGACTAGTTCATATATGATCTGCGAGAACAAATCATCAATGGCGCATCACTTTTGGTGGATAGAACGATTGCTCTGGTTGTGAACAACCTGCATTCAATTCTCGCTTCCCACAGGATTGAATCCAAAATGGTAAATATATCAATAATGTGAAGGCTCCATTTCATTTTGCTAATGGAATCTCGTCAAAAGAGAGATCGATCAATAAAGTCATACGGGAAATACAAATAGAGAGAAAGATACGATAGGAGAAATAAAATTATATGAACAATAAAAGAATTCTTCCATCTTCATGAAGAAGATAAACTATCAAGAAGTCCCCATGGAAGCTCTACATTGGGAGATGATGATGATGATGAACCACCAAGGTCACCACGAAAGCTTGCCTAGAGCTCTGATACCAATGCAAGATTACGACCACTACATGCTAGAGATGACTCTCCTCTCAACCAAATGCCTCTATATATAGCTCTCTCTAGGGGGCTACCTTCTTGGGCAGGTGGATACTAACCATCCATGTGTCAGCCATGTAACTGCATATGCACCAAGTGTCCCAGTTACTCGAGCTAACTCAAGTGGATGCTTCTAGAAGGCTCTAGATCTCTTTGGGCAAAATACTCTCCCCATGTCCCCCATGGGGATTGAACCCAAGACCTCCTCCTTCACATCCTTGAGACTTAACCACTAAGCTAAGTGAATCACTTGTTCACGAGAGCACATGACCTCCTAGTAAGTCTAAACCAGAGATCTTTGTTCATACACACAAATTACCAAATAATGTCCGATTTTAGATCCGTCTGAACCGATCGGACCCCTAGATCATAGACTTAGTTTATTACAATTATTTCATGGGTTTAGAATTCATAATTAAAATCAACCAATAAGCTATTAAGCATTTATTAAATCAATCGTTGATTTTAGATAGACACTTTGAATGGGCTTCATTTATACAAAATTTTCAGCCTATGATTCAATATCAACCTAGCAAAGCTAATGTTGTAGCTGATGCCCTTAGTCGTTTCCCAACCCCACAAACAAATATTGTTTCTATTAATAATATTTTTTCTATTCATATTCATTCATTTCATGACATGATTCCTACTTATGCAACTGACTTGTATTTTTTACAAACATGGAATGCTTTCAATAATTCTACAACATTTAGTGAGGATCACGACACTTTTCATAATGGATTCTTGTATTTTGATCATAAGTTATGCATTACACAAGGTTTTAAAGAATTTGTTATGAAAGAGACGCATGAACCACCATATATGGGCCATAGGGGCATACAAAATACTATTTCTACATGTAAAGAATTCTTCTTTTGGCCAAATATGGAAAAGGATATTACACAGTATGTTTCCCATTGCATTGTGTGTCAACGTGTAAAAAGATATCATGGTCAAGCATTTGGATTGTTAATGCCACTTCCCATACCTAATGGACCATGGGAACAAATTTCTATGGATTTTATTATTGGTCTTCCTACAACTTCATCACATAATGATATGATTTGGAGAATTGTTGATAGGTTTAGCAAACAAGCATATTTCATTCCTTGTAAAAATACTCTTTCTGCATCTCAAGTTGCAAAGTTATTTATTAAATGTATTTTTCCACATCATGGTTTTCCAAAAGTTAGTTTATCAGAACGAGATGTTCGTTTTTGTAATCATTTTTGGGTTGCATTATTTCAAAATTTAGGTTCTAAAATATACTTTAGTTCTGCATTTCATACTGAAAGTAATGGGCAAAGGGAAGCTACAAATAGTACTATTTTGGATCTATTACGTTGTTATTCTTTAGATAATTCAAGTAATGGAAAATTCTTTTACTACAATTTTCATATAATAACATAACAAATACCACTACTGGACGTGCACCATATGAAATTGTGTATGGTAAAAAACTTTCCATTCCCATGTCTATCACTCAAACTGACATATCTATGGCTGATTCACAAGATCATATTTCCATACTTCATGAGGTTCATGAGCACATTCAAAAGAGTCAGGAATGTTACATGTGTAATGTTAATAAGAAACAAGTAGCTAAAGAATTTAATGAAAATGACTATGTATGGTTATGAATAATTAAAAGACGTCTGGAAAGTATTCCACAACATCCTAAGGTCAAACTTGCACCACATTATTATGGATCTTTTTGCATTATTCAAAAAATTAATGAGAATGCTTTTCGATTAGATATACCTTCTCATTGGAATATACATATTTCTTTTCATATCAGTTTAGTGAAATCGTTTAAAGGAACTCTACCACTCATTCCTATTTTAAATGATCCTCCTTTGTTAGAAGAGGATGCTGAAATTTTAATTCTAGAAAAAAATACTTGATTATGATGTTATTACCACATGCACAAATAACCAATATCATAGATATTTGGTTACATATAAAAATCATTCACTTGAAGAATCTCCATGGATTCACAAAACATCACTAACTCCACATTATGATCATTTGATTTCTGCTTATAATTCATAATCACATTAAATTCCAGTGTTCTATTTCCATGCATGTGTTTTTACATGGGACATGCTTATGCTTGTTCAGTGATGGGACATGTGGTTGGCCATCCATGTCTATTTTATTCTTATCAACTGAGGTTAGTTGCTCGACAACTAGGGGGCATGTTATACTTTATGGAATATTGGAATGAAGGTTTAATACCTTGAAAATTTTAATGTGTTTTGTGTTTCGATTTAGCAGGTGAAGATCCATGAGGGTGTGAATGCGCATGGACTTATTAAATATTTTTGGAGATATTTAGAAGAATACTTTTGGAAGATAATTATTTTTAGAAGAAAGTATTCTTAGTTATTTTTTTTGTAAAACAAATAATAGATCGCTTTAGAAGTGACGTTTTTGTAAATATAGAAAATTACAAATTTGTAAATAAAGAAAAAGCACACTTTTTGAAGGACGGCCCTCATGTATCTTCTATTCAGGACATAATATGAATTTCCTATAAATACACATGCTCTGATAGACTTGTCCATCAGAGTATGTGGGTGGAGATTGTACCGAATCTAGTGTCTTCTCTTGTCTCTTTGTATTCTCTGAGTACTTTTGTGTGATTTTGTTTTTGTACTATCCTCTCCGTTCGTGCATCTGCAGGATCCAAGCGTGAACAATTGATCCATGGAAAGCCAAATCTCCAAGAGACGTGATTGGTAACTGCTACCAAGTTGCTCAAGATTGATTGTAAGTATATATATATATTCTTTATTTTGTGTATTCATCATGTATTATGATGGATTCATGCAGTCATAGAAACTCTAGTTGGAACACTCAAGCACTTTCAGAGAAAGTAAGAGTAGAATTCCAAGAGTTATTCTTGAAAGAATTACCTTCAGGTTTGCCTCCTTTCAAGAACATAGAGCATAGAATCGAATTGGTACTAGGAGCGAGTCCGATCACTTGACCACCATTTCGAATGAGTTTGCAGGAGGAAAATAAAGCCCAGTAGGTTGTGGACAAGTACCTAAAAAAAGGGTTGATTAGAGTTAACTATTCATCCTTTGCATCACTAGTTCTTCTTGTGAAGAAGAAAGACAAATCTTATAGGATGTGGATTGACTACCGAGCACTCAATAAGATTACTATCAGAAATAGATATCCCATGCTCAGGATAGATGATATTTTAGATGCTCTAGCTGGAGCCATTGTATTTAGTAAAATAGATTTAAAGAGTTCCTACCATCAGATTAGGGTAAAAGACCGTGATGTACATAAGATAGCTTTCAGGACCCATTTTGGTCATCATGAGTACTTAATTATGCCATTTGGTTTGACTAATGCACCAACTACATTTATGATGTTAATGAATGACATTTTGTGATGATTCATTGGAAAATGTGTTGTAGATTTTGTTGATGATTTGTTAGTGTATAGTAGAATTGTGTATGAGCATGAGACTCATCTAACACATCACTATCTAAATATATCAACACTTACTCCCTGTTCCACTTACATGCTTGTGAAACATGGACAACTTTTGGATGGAAAGATGGAGATACTCTGTCTACCTACACTGAACATTTTTGGCAATGACTACTACTTATTCGTTCGCTTGAAACGGGTCCTGAAGATTCCTTGCAATGAAATTATGAAGGTTTGGAGATGGGAATCCAAGCCAAGCTCAATCAACTACATTCCACAGCCCTTTATGAAGCTATTTCTTTTGCACATGATGCTGAGAAGGAATTTCAATCCATCACCAAGTCCATTCGCTTATAACAAACACGCCATCGACAACAACCAATCAAGCTCAATTTTCCTCTCAAGCATCCTTTTGCTAATTTTCAATGCCCTCCTACATTTTAGCACCCTCCTAAATCCAACTTCTCACCAGTACCCAAGAACACTCCATTACAACCAACCAAACTTCCAATCCTTCAAACTATGATGATGGATGCTCAACAAAAACGGCCCTATATTATTTGTTGGCATTGTGGTAAGTTTGTTCATACTAAAGCTAAATGTGGTTCCAAACTAACGACATGAAACTTGTCGTAGCTCAAGTACACAACATGGAGGTGCTTCATGAAGACACTCAACCTGATTGGACCGAAGAAGCATTGAAAAAGGATCTAAGTACCTTGGGTAACAAAATTTCTATTCATTCTTTACTTTGCATAGAAGGTACTATTAATGGTAAAGTTGTTAATATTTTCATGATGATGGTAGTTCGCATGATTTTATTTCTTATGCACTAGTGCAAGCTCTTCAATAGGATCCACTTCCTTCTATGTATAAAGTTAAGGGTCCATTTCAAGGAAATAGATATAATGTTACAAGTGAAGTTCATAATGTTCAGATTTATATAGGTTCATACATAGATGAACACACATTCTTAATTGCTCCTTCATAGTCCTATGATGTTATACTTGGCATGCCTTTTCATCATCATTATAATCCATGATTTGTTGATATATTTAGGTAGTGATGTGTGTGAACACACTAGGACCGTCAGGGCACTTTTCTCCCTCTTTAGGAGGTTTTTGCCCCTGGCTTGTATATATGCCTATAACCCTAACGGGTTACTTATCTTTGTACATTCTAGTGGTAATACATTCAGTATTGTGTGTTGTGCTCCAAGCTTCTCCTTCTTCCTTGTGTTGTTTGTGTGCTTCCGTAGACATCTAACTCCAACAATTGGTATCAGAGCAGGTCACCACTTCATCTAGGGCATCGTCGACACTCCTCCGGTCATAGTCTCATAATCGCACAAAATTTGGTGTGCATACTCAGGGTGATTAAGACATAAAAACCGCTTCGTTCTATAGTGCTAAAATCACAATCTGAGCTCGTTTCGGCATCTGAATGCACTATCATAGTGCTTATGTAGGTTATTTTATCTTTTTATGCAAAAGATATATACAGGTTTTGGTTTGCTAGTATAAGCATCTAGAAGTCTACTATAGGTTTCACAAAACTCGTCAGGTAGTTCTATTCAACTTTTTCAGATACAATCATTTTTCTGCATCAGGGTATTTTAGTTAGTGGCCATGGTTGAAAGTAGTGATGTATTCCATATGCTGGTTGTTGAGGATAAATTGGACGGTCCAATTACCCATTTTGGGCTTATATGATGTGTCATGTATTGGTCGCAAAAGGACTGTGGAATATTGTACAAGGTGTTCAAAAAATGTCCTATTACACCTAAAAATACAAGTACTGAAGCTGATACAGATGGTGTTTAAGATGCTGATATTGTTCAGATTCTTGTTCGTGTTGCAGTTTCTGCTGCACCTACTGCATAGCAAATTCATTGGGATGTTAGAGATGCTCAGGTATATGCAAAAATTCTTTTGTAAGTATTGTAAAGGAAACGATCATGTCATAAAGAACTGTCCAAAATTGGTTGCAAAGAGGCGAAGAAAAAAGAGGCTAGAATGGCTGTTGCATAGGCCTCTACACCAAAAACAAAGTCTGCTAATCTTGTGCAGAATGAAGAATGGGTGTTTACTACTGTTTGTAGTTTTGACCCATCTTCTCTTGAACATTGTATGTCTATAGTGTTTGGTACTTTGATAGTGAGCAAACCAAACATATTACCTCGCAGTGCAATTTCTTCACTTCACTCCAGCCTGCCCCTATAGGGAATACTATCACATGCACCAACAACTCGTCTTATCCTGTCATGGGTGTTGGTAAGATCATTCTGACTACTACTGATGGTAGTTCTTTCATTTTGTGAGATTCTTTATTTGTGCTAGGGATCAAGAAGAATCTATTATCAGTTTCACCTTTAGCCAAGATTGTCTTGGTTGTGAAATTTGTTGATGATCGATGTACAATTCATCATCTGTCAAATGGCAACACCATTATTATTTCTGGCATTTTATGTCATGAACTGTATAAGCTCAAAGCCTCTGAAATATCTATCAATGATTCAGAATGTGTAGTACAGGATTCTCAGGCTATGTCAGGGCCAAAGCTTTGGCATGCATGCTTTGGTCATCTGAATTTTGCTAGTTTGCTATGCCTAAAGAAATCTAAAATGGTGTCCTCTTTGCCCAAACTTGAGCCACCTGAAAAACATGTCTATGAAGGTTGTATTTTGGAAAAAATGTAGTGTTTCCCCTTTCCAAAAGATGGTTCAATTTGAGCTACTTAGAAATTGCAGCTTGGTCACAATGATGTCTATGGTCTTATGCAGACACCCGGTTTTGGAAACTATCTTTACTTTGTGAATTTTATTGATGATTTTTTAGGCATGCATGGGTAGATCCATTGAAAGCAAAGTCCGAAGTGTTTATGTGCTTTAGACAATTTTTAGTTTTGGCTGAAAATCTATCAGCATGTAAAATGGGCACCCTCTGTTCAGATCAAGGGGAGGAATATATGTCTTCTGACTTTAATGCATTTTTGGTTGAACATGGGATAAAACATCAATGTACATTGCTATATACACCTCAAAAGAATGGATTTGTTGAACGAAAGAACAAGGCACTCATGGAGATGGCGAGGTGTATGGTCAAGAGTCAGGCTTTACCACATAGTTTTTGGTTTGAGGCTGTCATGTGTGCGGCATATGTACTTAATAGGTGTCCCACTAAGTCATTGCAGTCTATCACTCCATATGAGTTTTGGCATCGTTGCAAGCCATCGGTTGCTCATTTGTGTGTTTTTGATTGTCTGGCATATGCATTAGTGCCTAAACAATATCGTAGGAAATTGGATGATAAAGCAATAAAATGGATTTTTGTGGGGTACAATTATGAAAGCAAAGGCTATCGTTTGTATCATCCACGAACTAAACTCATTTTGGTTAGCTGTGATGTTGTTTTTGTGGAAGATGCTATTCAGCCTTTACTTTCATATATGAAGAAGACATATGTCAGCTCCAAAGACATGTATGATACTTTGTTGCCTCTTTTTACAAGTGGACAGTCTAGTGCTGGTCCTACTGAGGCAACTTCTTGCCTTTACAGATTTCATGTGATGATGTAGATCATTCCATTTCTGGTGCAGATTTGCATGATGCACTTGTTGATGAGAGAGCTTATATTGAGGAGGCAAAAACTATGCCAAAATGGCTAGTGTAGACTTTGCATGATAGCAAATTAGATGGACCTCTATCATATTGTACTCATTCAGGCTCTCATAGTGCCTCTTTTGCATCAGATTGCTATGCTATGGCTGCCTCTAGTCTCTGTGATGAGATTGAGCTTGTTTTGTTCGATGAAGCACAAAATTTTGAACATTGGATGGCTACAATGCAATCCGAATATGGTGCTATCATGAAAAATGGTACATGGTCTTTATGTGACTTGCCTCCTGGCAAGAAGGCCATTGGCACTAAGTGGGTATACATGCTGAAGCGTAAACATGATGGAACAATTGATAGGTATAAGTCTAGGCTTGTTGCAAAGGGTTATGCACAGGAAAGAGGCATTGATTTTGATGAAACCTTTGCACTTACATGCCTAATGACTATTGTTCATAGCATCTATGCACTTGCAGCTCATCATGGTTGGAATATACATAAGTTGGACATTAAACATCATTTTTGAATGGTTACTTTCATGAAGAAGTGTATTTTTTTTCAGCCTTGTGGCTTTGTAGAGAAAGGGCATGAAA
>CM035419.1:50188698-50191198 GCA_020310875.1 Ceratopteris richardii | reverse complement strand
TCCATGCTCTAGGTGCTTGCTTGAGTCCATACAAAGCCTTCTTTAGTTTAAATACAAAATCATGCTTCTTTTCATCTTCATAACCTATGGGTTGATACATATAAACAACTTCTTCCAAATTTCCATTAAGAAAAGCATTTTTAATGTCCAATTGATACATTCTACATCTTTTAGAAGCAGCCACTGAAATCAAAGTCCTAATTGTATTCTTATTTGCAACAGGACTAAAAGTTTCTTCATAATCAAGCCCATATGTTTGTGTGAAGCCCTTAGCTACTAACCTTGCTTTGTACCTTGATAACGATCCTTCTGAATTCCTTTTGACTTTGTACACCCATTTGTTTGTGACTATCTTCATGCCTTCTTCTCTAGGTACCAATTCCCAAGTTTGGTTTTCCTTGAGAGATTGAATCTCCTCATCCACATCATCTCTCCATTCCTTGTGTTGGCTAGCTTCCTCATAGCTTGACGGTTCCTTATCTTTGATAACCTGTGTCATATAAGCATAGTGCTTTGCAATAAAGCTATCATAAGTGAGATTTTGAATAGGATGTTTTATCCTTTCTGACCTCCTTTCACTACCTATGATTGGATATTTCTTCAATGTCTGTTTCTTTTGCACTTCACGAGTTACAATTTCTTCAAATTCATCTTCATCTTCACTTGAATGAAAATCTCTTACCAAGTTACCTCCATTACCTCTATTGTGGCTACATTTTGATGTATGCTCTAACTCCTTTTGCTTTCCCTTCCATGATGATGAGCTTTGTGAAGGACTTGGCATACTAGGTTCACTCAATGTAGTGCTAACTTGCACTTGCTCTTCATGTACCTGATCTGCATGTACAAAGTCTTCTTCCTGTAAATCATTCACACCTCCATACCAAGCTTTTAACTCATCAAACACAACATCCCTTGAGACTCTAAGATTTTTAATGACCGGATTATAACACCTGTACCCCTTTTGCACATTTGAGTAGCCAACAAAAATAGATTTTTCAGCCCTAGCATCAAGTTTACCTTCTCTAACTTCCTATGGGACATGAACATAGCATATGCAACCAAAAATCCTTAAATGAGACAAATCTGGTTTCCTTTGATAGTATACCTCATCTGGAGTAAGATCATGAACTCCTGAAGTTGGTATCCTATTGATAATATATGCTGCTGTAGTTGCTTCATCAGCCCAATATGAGAAAGGAACATTCACCTCATTCAACATGCATCTAGCTACCTCTGCAATTTATCTATTCTTTCTTGCTGAAATACCATTTTGTTGAGGGGTATACTTGCAATTTCCTCCTTATGCCTTCATCTTCTAAGAACCTTGTGAACTCATTGGAGAAATATTCTCCCCCTCGATCTGACCTTAGGGTTTTAATCCTATGACCTGTTTCATTCTCAACAAGTGCTTTGTACTTTTTGAATACTTCAAACACCTGATTTTTGCTTGATTATATACAACCAAATTTTCCTTGAACAATCATCAATAAAGGTAACAAAGTACCTATTACCTGCATGTGAAGGTTCTCTTGAAGGTCCCCATACATCTGTATGCACTAAATCCAAAACCCTTGGAGAAACATACTTGCTTGACTTGAAAGGCAACCTAATTTGCTTCCCAAATTGACAAGCTTCACATACCTCATGAAGATGTGATGTGGAGAAGTTTGGAAGCCCTTTGACCAATGCACTTTTCTCCATGTTCTTTAGCTTTTCAATGTTTACATGTCCTATCCTTTTATGCCACAAATCCAAATCTGCAATTCTTCTATTTCCCGAAGTGATGAACATTATCTTGTTGGGGTTTTGCTTGATATTGAGAGTAAACATCCTTCCATGCTTCTCTCATTTTTCCACAAGCTGATATCCATTCTTTGGATCCTCTATGAAGCAACCTTTGCTATTGAACTTCACTTGGTATCCTTTATCTACCATTTGATCAACAGAAATGAGATTCTTTGTAATAGTAGGGACATATAATACCTCGGATAGTGTCTTGATCTTCTTGCCATCCTGAAATTTGACATCTCCAATTGTTTTTATCTCATGCTCGTTATTGTCACCTATCTCTACACATCCTCTTTGCTTTGGAGCTTGTAAATTGCAAAACATGTCCTCCCTACAAGACATATGATTGCTACAACCAATATCTATGTACCAAGTATCATCCTTCTCATGTTTACTATCCCCATATGCATGACTAATGGCAAGAACTTGATCACTAGACTCATTTGAAGCATAGTTACCTTGAGCATTGTTCCTCCTTTGGTAGCATTCATTTGCCCAATGTCCTAGCTTCCCACAAATGAAGCATCCATTGCCTCTTGATCCTCTTCCTCTTCCTCTTTTGTTCCTTCCTCTACCTCTTCCATATGAAGATGAGCCTTCATTTGAGTCCTCTTGGTTGTCACTTTGCTTGATTTGGCTTTGCCTTCCTCTTCCTATACCTCTTGATGCATTGCCTCTTCCTCTACCTGCATATAGCATTTGACCTTGG
>CM035419.1:50148698-50153698 GCA_020310875.1 Ceratopteris richardii | reverse complement strand
TTTCACATCTAATTGTGACAACTTCCATCCTTTACAAGCAGCAATAGCAATCAATGTTCTAATTGTAGACATCTTAGCAACAGGACTAAAGGTTTCATCATAATCTATCCCATAAGTTTGGGCATAACCTTTGACCACAAGTCTAGCCTTGTATCTAGACACCTTACCATCTGCAAACCTTTTTGTTTTATATACCCACTTACATCCAATGACTTTCTGATTCTTTGGTCTTGGTACTAATACCCAAGTTTCATTTTCAAGTAGAGCATCATACTCTTCCTGCATTGCCTTCTCCCAATTCTGTTTACCTTTGGCTTCTTCATAAGTGATTGGATCTTCTTCTGTCTTCACAATATAAGCATAATCTTTTGTTGTTAAAAAAGATGTATCATAACTATACCTTATAGGCTCTTTCCTTTCCCTTGAAGATCTTCTGATCTCTGCACTTCTTGAAGTTTCAGCCTCATTTGATTCTGGATCAAATCTTGGCCCATCTTCTACATGATCCTGCAATCTACTTTTAGAGTCAACATCATCAATACTTTCTTCATACACTTTTACTTTTGCCTTTCCTTTCCTTTGTATCTCTTCAACACCTGCATAATCATTTGTTGATCCTGTATACCATGTATTTTGCTCATCAAATGTCACATCTTTGGTAACAAGAAATTGCTTTGTGGATGGACTCCACAACCTGTAACCCATCTGTCTATCATCATATCCAATAAACACATACTTCTCTGCTTTTGGTTCTAGCTTATGTCTTAATTGTGAAGGAACATAAGCATATGCTACACATCCAAATACCTTACAATGATCAAGAGTAGGTTTCTTACCCCACCATGCTTCATAAGGAGTTCCTCCATCCAAAGCTTTACAAGGTAACCTATTCACAAGGTATGTTGCAGTATTAATAGCTTCTGCCCATAAGTAATTTGGACAATTCTTTTCCTTCATCATTGCTCTTGCAAATTCTACAAGAGTCCTATTTCTCCTTTCTGCTACTCCATTCTGTTGAGGGGAGTACCTGCAAGTTACTTCTCTTCTTATACCTACATTCCACAAATAATCATCAAACTCTTTAGAGAAATACTCTCCCCCTCCATCTGACCTTAACCTCTTAAGCTTTTGCCCTGTGATCCTTTCTGCATAAGCATGATAATGTTTGAATGTCTTGAAGACTTCTGATTTATCCTTGATTACATATAGAGTAATCCATCTGGTTGCATCATCAACAAACAACACATAATATCTGGATCCATTTATGCTATAGTCCCTTGAGGGACCCCATACATCTGTATGAACCAATTCAAGCATATTTGAATGCTTGTACCCTGATTTGTTGTAAGAACCTTTATGTGCTTTACCTAATTGACAAGCTTCACACTTGTACACCATATGTTGCCCTTCAACATTTGGCAATCCAAGCACCACCTGATTCTTTGACATTTCCTTTATAGCTCTCTCATTGAAGTGACCTAGCCTTTTATGCCATAGGTCTAATTCAGACACCTTTTGACTTCCATAAGTAAATAATGCATGTCCCACATTACCTTGGACTTTGAGAGTGAACAATCTTCCTTCCTTTTTTCCTGCAATTATGTTTCTATATCCCTGATTTGGATCTTGCACATAAACACCATCATTTGTGAATCTTACCTCATATCCTTTCTCCACAATTTGCCCTACACTTATCAAATTTTTAGGAATAGTAGGAACATAAAGTACCTTGCTCAAAAGTGTACTTCCACTCTTTGTCTTCACTGATCCAATGCTCTCCACTTTATGTTTGGTATTATCACCTGTTTGAACTGTATGTCCATTTACCTTTGCTTCCATATCAGTCATTAAGGATAGATTACCACTCAGATGGTTGCTACATCCTGAGTCGATATAAAACACTCTTTGATCTTCTCCCACTGATTCATGAGTTGCATTCAAGATAAGAGTCATATCATCCTTCTGATCTGATGCATAGTTATAATAATTGTTGTTGTAGGACTGAGATTGGAAGTTTCTTCCACCTCCTCTAGCATATGATGTCCTACCACCTCTTCCTCTGAAGTTGCCTCTTTGGTTTCTGCCTCCTCTACCTCTTTGATTAAAATTCTGATTATTACTTCCACCATTTTGATTGTTATACCAACAATCATTTGCCAAATGATTTGTTCTGCCACAAATCCAACAATCTTTAGCATTATCTTTGTTCTTACCTCCTCTTCCTTTACCTCTGAAATTCATCTTTCCTTTTGTAAAGTTAGATTGGCTTGAAGTCCCTTCATCATCAGTTGACTGCTTTCCCTTGCCATTCTTTTTCTTGTCCTTGGAGTACATAGCTTGACTTGCACTTCTATCATTGTCTCCTTTAATGTCCTGCTCAAAAGTTAGCATGTGTCCTAGCAATTGATTAAGATCAAGAGTAAAGTGGTCAAGTGACAACTCTATGGATAATATGAAAGGCTTCCACTTCTCATCTCCTCTCAGACCTGTAAGTATTTGCCTTACCAACTTATCCTCTTCAATGTCTTCATCCACTGCTCCCAAGCTATCTGCAATATCCTTCATCCTTGCCACATAATCAGAAATTGATTGTGAGCTCTTCTTTTTGAAAGTTGTGAACTCAGCCCATAGTGAGGACTTCCTTGACTTGGTTGTATTTTGGAAATGCTCTTCCAAAGCATTCCAAACATCTGTTGCACTTTCCAATCCTCTAATGTGAGGTAGAAGATAATCATTTACAGCTGTTGGAGTTGGACGTCTGCGGAAGCACGCGAACAGCACAAGGAAGAAGAAGAAGCTTGGAGCACAACACACAAGACTGAATGTATTACTAGAGAATGTACAAAGATAAGTAGCCCATTAGGGCAATAGGCGTATATAAAAGCCGGGGGAAAAAAGCCTCCTAAAGAGGGAAAAAAGTGCCCCGGCAGTCCTAGAGTGTTCACACACATCACTACCTAAATATATCAACAAATCCCCCCTGGGAGTGATGCGGTGAACAAGGAGCTGGCACTCATGTATAAGGAAGTGCCAAGCTATGTGGAAATCACTCCACAAAAGGAAGTAAGCCCAAAGCTTTGCGGAAAGCTTCAAACTTCTCCCTAGGCAGAGCCTTCGTGAAAAGGTCTGCAATGTTCTCCTGCGTGGGCACATATGCCAAGCTGATCTCCCCAGCAGAGAACCTCTCCCTGACATAGTGATAATGCACCTCAATGTGCTTAGTGCGAGCATGGAACACAGGGTTCCTCGCAACTGCCAATGCGCTCTGACTGTCAGTGAAGATGGTGGTGGCAGAAGACTGGCCAACACCCAAATCAGCCATAAGGCGTCTGAGCCACACACACTCAACAGTCGCTGTGAAAGCTGCCCTATACTCAGCCTCACAACTGGAAGTGGCCACAGTAGGCTGCTTCTTGCTCAACCAAGATATACATGAGCTACCAAGCATGAAGCAAAAACCACTGGTGGACACACGAGTGTCATAGCAACCAGCCCAATCTGAGTCAGAAAAAGCATGCAAATCTGGCGGTAGTGATCCCCCCTTGGGATAAAACAACCCAAGTAGCCGAGTACCACTCAAGTAGCGAAAGATGCGCTTAACCGCTTTCCAATGCGTGACTCCTGGGCAATGCATAAACCTGCTCATCTGTGAGATAGCAAACTGAATATCTGGCCGAGTAATGCATAAGTAAATCAAGCATCCAACAGCTTGCTGATAGAGAACAGCATCAAATGCATCTCCAGCATCATGAAGACTCAATCGTAAACCTGTCTCCATAGGAGTGGCAATAGGCTTACAGTCTTCAAGGCCAAAACGCTGCAATAATGTGTCAATATATTTCGTTTGACACAAAGCCATTCCACCATCAACGTGCATAAACTGAATGCCGAAATAGTGATGCAAATGCCCCAAATCAGACATCTCAAATGAGGCATGCAAACCAGCCTTAAAATCAGCAATATGTGTCTCAATAGGACCAGTGAGCAGCATGTCATCAACATAGACAACAATGATCAGAAGCACATCATTAGCACGTTTAACATATAAGGTGCTTTCAGTTGGACTGTTCTCAAAACCATGTGCAATCAGATAGGCATGTATCTTCTCATACCAAGCACGTGGTGCTTGCTTTAAACCATATAACGCCTTCTTTAACCTGCACACCTGGTTTTCATGCCCTTTCTGCACAAAGCCACGGGGCTGAAAAACATACACTTCTTCATGCAAGTCACCATTCAGAAATGCTGTTTTAATGTCCAACTGATGTACATTCCAACCATGATGGGCTGCAAGTGCACAAATGCTCCGAACAGTAGTCATACGGCATGTAGGTGCAAAGGTCTCATCAAAATCAATGCCTCTTTCCTGCGCATAACCCTTTGCAACAAGCCTAGCCTTATACCTGTCAACTGTACCATCAGGTTTACGCTTCAGCTTGTATACCCACTTAGTGCCAATGGCCTTCTTGCCAGGAGGCAAGTCACATAAAGACCATGTACCATTCTTCATTATAGCATCATATTCAGATTGCATAGCAGCCATCCAATTTTCTGAATTTTGTGCTTCATCAAAAGAAACAGGCTCATTCTCATCACAGAGACTAGATGCAGCCATAGACAGTAGTAAACGCCCATTCTTCTTCCTGCACAAGATTTGCAGACTCTGTTTTTGGTGTAGAGGCCTCTGCAACAACCATTCCAGCCTCTTTCTTCTTTGCCTCTTTAGCAGCCAGTTTTGGACAGTTCTTTATGATATGATCATTGCCTTTACAGTACTTACAAAACAATTTCTGCTTTTCTGATTTTTTCTCATCTTTGTCTTGGTTCTTTGAATATGCAGCATTTGCAGATTTCTGCTTACTAGTAGAAGAGCTCCATTTTCCTTTGCCCTTCTGACTAGCCAGGAAAGCTTGATCTGCAACACGCATAATGGACCTGTTCTGCCTGGACTGATCTTCCTGCAATAGAACAGAGACTAATTCCTCAAATGACAAGGCATT
>CM035419.1:50121618-50124118 GCA_020310875.1 Ceratopteris richardii | reverse complement strand
CTGTATAAGTGACTTCCATTCCAAGAAACTATGACAACTTTCCTAGGTCACTGATCTTGAACTCTTTCTCAAGTAATCTCTTTACCTCCTTGATTTTTTCATCTGAAGTACCTGTGATTATAATGTCATCTACATAAATACAAATGTAGATTGTACCTTCCTCTGCTCTTTTGATGAGTAGACTTGGATCTGCTTTTGAACTTTGATATCCAAGTTCATTCAAATACTTCACCAGTCTATAGTTCCATGCTCTTGGAGCTTGCTTCAATCCATAGAGTGCTCTTCTGAGCCTGGAAACAAAATTTGGATACCTGGAATCTATAAACCCTTGAGGTTGTTCCATGTATACCTCATCTGATATGTATCCATTCAAGAATGCATTCTTTATATCCAATTGACTTAGGGTCCATCCTTTTGAAGTTGCAATAGCAATGATTGTCCTTATAGTTGACATCTTAGCTACAAGACTGAATGTCTCATGATAATCTATGCCATAGGTTTGGGCATAGCCTTTCACCACCATTCTAGCTTTGTATCTGGCTATACTTCCATCTGCAAGCTTCTTCACTTTATAAACCCATTTATTTCCAATTACCTTCTTATCATTTGGTTTAGGAACAAGTTCCCATGTCTTGTTCTCCTCTAGTGCATTGAACTCTTCCTTCATTGCTTCTTCCCATTGTTTCTTACCTTTAGCTTCATCATAGTTCTAAGGTTCTTCATCATCTTTGACCATATATGCATAGTTCTTCTGAGTTATGTAAGAAGTATCATAAGAATACCTTTTTGGTTGCCTTCTAGTCCTGCTTGACCTTCTTGGTTCACATTCTTCATAAGTGTCTAAATACACCTCTTCATCAAATATAGGAGCTTCTTCATTCCTTCTTGTTAATCCACTTCTGGATGTACTTGCTTGCATATAGTCTTCATCTCTATTCACTTGCACAATTGATTTTCCTTTCTCACATCTTCTTACCTCTTCTTCAAATTCTTCAGCTCTATGATTTGATCTACATACCAACTTTTCTGTTCATCAAATGTAACATCTCTAGAAACAAGAAATTGTTTGGTTAGAGGATTCCACAACCTGTAACCCTTCTGCTTTTCATCATAACCAATGAACACATATTTTTCTGCCTTTGGTTCAAGTTTATGTCTAAGTTGTGATGGAACATAAGCATATGCAATTGATCCAAACACTTTACAATGATCTAGTGTTGGTTTCTTACCCCACCAAGCTTCATATGGAGTCATTCCATTGAGAGCTGCACATGGTAATCTATTCACAAGATATGTAGCTGTATTTACAGCCTCATCCCAAAGATAATTTGGACAGTTCTTCTCCTTTAGCATAACTCTAGCAAACTCAACCAAAATCCTATTTCTCCTTTTTGCTACACCATTTTGTTGTGGTGTATACCTGCAGGTTATTTCTCTCTCAATACCTGCATTCCAAAGATAATAATTGAACTCTTGGGAGAAGTATTCTCCCCCTCCATCACACCTGAGTCTCTTAAGATTTTGACCTGTGACTCTCTCTACATATGCATGAAAATGCTTGAAAGCTCCAAACACTTCTGATCTTTCCTTCAAAACATACAAAGTTATCCATCTTGTAGCATCATCAATGAAAACAACATAATACCTTGAGCCACTGATAGATCCTTCTTTTGTTGGTCCCCATACATCTGTATGAATGAGCTCTAGTAATCCATCATGTTTGAATCCTTTCTTTTGAAATGGTGACCTATGTGCTTTACCCATTTGACATGCTTCACATTTATAAATCATATGTTGACTCTCCACATTTGGTAGTCCTAGTACAAACTTATTAGCAACCATAGCTTTAATTCCTCTTTCATTGAAATGACCTAATCTCTTATGCCAGAGATCAAGTTCTGTAATCACTCCTTCACCATGTGTAAGCAAAGCTTGACCAATGTTCCCTTGCACTCGCAAAGTAAAGAGTCTACCTTCTTTCTTACCACAGACAATTTGATTATATCCATTTTCTGAATCTTCAACAAATACTCCTTCATTTGTAAACCTGACTTGAAAACCTTTTTCAACTATCTGTCCCACACTAATCAAGTTTTTAGGTATTGTAGGAACATACAAAACATTGGTTAGCAAATCTGCTCCACTCTTGCATTTCACTTTTCCAATTGAATGTACAATATGTCTTGTATTATCACCTGTTTGAACTATATGACCAGAAATGCCTTTTTCCAATTCTGACATCAATTCTATGTTTCCTGACAAATGATTAGGACATCCCGAGTCAATGTAAAATACCTCTAGATCTTCTTTATCTGATGTGCTGATTGAATTCATCATCAATGATGTATAACTTTCATTCTGTGTGTCATTTGCACAATTATAGTAGGTGGTGTTGTAGGATTGATTATGGCCCCAACTTCTTCCTCCACCTCTACCATAGCCTCCTCTTGGATTTTTTCTACCTCTCTGAGAATTACTTTGATATCTTCCACCTCTACCT
>CM035419.1:50089118-50116618 GCA_020310875.1 Ceratopteris richardii | reverse complement strand
AATCAGTCTCAGAGTATGTGACAAAGATTAAAGATGTGGCAGACCAATTAGCAAGCATTGGAGAGGAGATTGAAGAGGAACAAATAGTCAGGCAAGTAACAAATGGACTCAAGGCAGATGATAAGTGGGAAAGTTTCACCACTGCAATGGACCTCTATATGGACATGCATACCCCAGATCTCACAACACTCATGGGCCAACTATTCACACATGAAGCAAAGTTTACAAAGGCAGGAGATCAATCAAAAGGTAACAACCCCTCTGCTCTATATACTGATAAGAAAATTAAGGATAAAGGTAAAGGGAAGAAACAGGTTGATGAAGAAGGCTCTACCTCCCAAGCAAACTATGCAGGGAGAGGTAGATCTTCAAGAGGAAGAGGCAGAGGAGGTAAGTCAGGTAGGGGGAGACCCTACAACTCATCACCATGCAACATTTGTGGATTGTCCAATCATACCACAGATGAATGCTACAAGAACTACAAGAATCAGAGAGGAAGAGGCTACTCAAGAGGTGGATACTCTCAAGGAAGAGGCAGATTCAACCAACATCAAAGCTACAATGGATACAACAATCAATACAACAACAATTACAACCACAACCACAATGGTAACTACCAAGGTGGATTCAGAAACAGAAGGGACTACAACAATTACACAGAGGAGCAAGATGACTCCCTATTGATCATGAATATGACCTCCAAGGCAGGTACAAATGATGATAATTTATTTTACATTGACTCAGGATGTTCTAACCATGTAGCTGGCAATGTGGCACTACTTTTTGATTTGGAAGAACCCAAGGGGAAACATAAGGTACAAACAGGTGATGATACTAAACATTCTGATGTTAAGATTGGAAATGTGAAGACATGTGATGGTAACCAAAATCTATTGAGGAGGGTACTCTATGTACCAACCATCACCAAGAATCTAATGAGTGTTGGTCAGATTGTGGAGAAAGGTTTGCAGGTCAGATTCACACAACATGGAGCATATGTGGAGGACCCAAGACATGGATTGAGAAGGATAGACAAGGGAGAGAAATCAGGTAGATTGTTTACTTTTGAGCTAGAAGACACCAAGAACATTGCTTTATATAATTACAAGGATCAAACACTTTCAGAGTTAGAGATATGGCACAAGAGGTTAGGTCACATAGGTGAAAGAACCCTAAAGCAAATGTGCAGGGATCAATGTGTGCTTGGGATACCTAATGTATCCAAGCAACACATGATTTACAAATGTGGAGCATGTCAGTTTGGTAAGTCTCACAGGATGCCATATTCAAGGAAAGGTTTCATGCATGAAGACTACCTAGACTTGGTACACACAGATGTTTGGGGACCTAGCAAGGACCCTTCCATTTCAGGTTCAAGGTATTATGTGTCCTTCATTGATGATTATAGCAGATGGACCATCTTATACTTTATGAAGCATAAAGATGAAGTGTTTAATTGTTTCAAGAGGTTTCTTGCACTTGTTGAAAATCAAACAGGAAGAAGCTTGAAGAGGCTAAGATCAGATGGTGGAGGAGAGTATTTCTCCAATGAGTTTGAAGATTTCTTGCAGGAAAGAGGCATCAGAAGGGAGATAACCACAAGGTACTCACCTGAGCAAAATGGGGTAGCTGAAAGAAGGAATAGACTCATAGTAGAAACAGCTAGGTCTATGCTTAATGAAAAGAAGTTGCCTAATTATCTTTGGGCAGAAAGTGTATCCACTGCCACCTATCTCATAAATAGGTTGCCATCCAAATCACTTAATGGCATGACACCATATGAAGCTTGGCATGGTAAGAGACCTTCTCTGGATCATTGCAAAATCTTTGGTTGTGTAGCATATGTGCATATTCCCTCACAGGTAAGGGGAAAGCTAGATCCTAAAGCTGAAAAATGTATCTTCATTGGTTATGATTTGAACCAAAAGGGATACAGATTCTACAACCCAACTAATAAAGGCTTCAAGGTAAGCAGAGATGTCATCTTTGATGAGAATGACTCATGGTATGAGAATGAATGCAGGAAAGTTAGTCTACCCTATGATATGGAAGAAGACTTCCCAAAGCTCACCAAGGAGGAACCAATCCAGAAAGATGAATCAAGCTCAGATGATGATGATACAATAAACCTTGAGGAATTCAAAGCATGGAAGTCCAAAGGAAAGATGAAGATGAAGCAATTAGAGGATACACCAGAATCCTCAACTCAAGCAATGAGGAGATCTCAGAGAGAAAAGAAGAAACCTATCAGATTTGGGTATGACACATCACTTGTAACTAAACATTCTGTATATCTTGCAAAGGATTTGTTGAATGAAGAACCAGGTACCTATGAAGAAGCAATCACCAAACCAGAATGGAAAGAAGCTATGGATGAAGAAATGGAAGCTCTCAAGGAGAGTGATACTTGGGACTTGGTACCCAAGAAGGACTCTATGAAGGTGATAGGATCCAGATGGATCTACAAGCTAAAGAAGAATTCAGATGGAACAATAAACAGGTACAAAGCTAGGTTGGTAGCCAAGGGTTTTGCACAAACCCAAGGCATTGATTATGAGGAGACATTTTCTCCTGTGGCTAAGATGCCAACTATCAGAATATTGGTGAGTGTAGCAGCATCCAAAAATTGGAACATGTACCAATTAGATGTCAAGAATGCCTTCTTGAATGGATGGATATCTGAAGAAGTCTACATGTCACAACCACCTGGCTATGAAGACCCCAAGAAGGTAAATTATGTTTGTAAATTGAAGAAGGCTCTATATGGTTTGAAGCAAGCACCTAGAGCATGGAATTACAGGTTGACAACTTACCTCCAAGACCAAGGATTTGTGATGAGCAAAGCTGATACTTCTCTGTTCATAAATAGAAGTAGTACAGAGGTAATCTACTTGTGTGTTTATGTTGATGATATCATCATTACAGGCAATGATGTCAATGGAATTAGACACATCAAAGGACAGATGATGAAGGAATTCAAGATCAATGATCTTGGATTATTGAAGTACTTCTTAGGACTTGAGTTAGTCTACACCAACTCAGGTATATATATCACTCAAAAGAAGTATGTACAGGATATGGTCAAGAAGTTTGGCTTGCAGGATGCTAAAGTATCTACTACTCCAATGGAGGTAAACCTAAAGCTAAGTGCTCATGAAGGGGATGAAATACAAGACATTACAGGATATCAAAGCATGGTAGGAAGTTTGAATTATGCTACCTTGACAAGAATTGACATAGCATATGGAGTAAGTGTGCTTAGTCAATTCATGCACAAACCAAGGGTACCTCACCTAGAGGCAGCAAAGAAGATCTTGAAGTACTTGAAGGGAACTCAGAATCATGGTTTGTACTTTCCTTATACATCAGATATTGACATTAAAGTTTATTCAGATGCAGATTGGGCAGGATGCAAGGATGATAGGAGGAGCACATCAGGATACATTTGTTTTGCAGGAGATAAGCCTATTTCTTGGTCAGCCAAGAAACAACCTACAGTGGCATTGTCATCCACTGAAGCTGAGTATAGAGGGCTTGCAAATGCCACTCAAGAAGCTATCTGGTTGAAACTTTTGTATACAGAGTTAGGTCTATACTCTAGACCACCAATCATTTTTGGAGATAACACTAGCTCTCTTCACCTTGCAGCTAATCCAATATATCATGCTAGAACCAAACACATAGAGGTTCATTACCACTATGTGAGGGAGAAACTACTTAGTAAAGACATTCAATTGACATATGTGTCTACTAATATGCAATGTGCAGATTTACTCACTAAAGCATTGGATGGAAACAAGCTATGCACATTCAAATCCATGATTGGATTGCAGGATGTGATTGAAGACTAAAGATGAAGACTTAAGCCAAAGTGTTTGGCTTGAGGGGGAGCTGTTGGTGCATTTCAAGCCTTCACACTTGGCTTGGAACCTTGAAAGATTAGCTTGGACAAATATCATCAAGGCCTTACTTGAAGGAAAGAGCATAGGAACCCATACCTATGACTTATTATCTTTTACTCATTGTAAAAGTCTATATGACTTGGCATTTACTTGTACCACATACCTACTTGATTAGTCGTGGAATTTGGATGGTGTGATTGGAGAGAATATCTCCCTACATTTAGTGGAGTAATCATAGGAGATTTGAATTTGAATTCAAATTCAAATCTCAACCCAACTTCTATAAAAGAAGTACTTGAAAAGTCGTGTTTTTTAGCTACTCTCATAGAGCTCACTCCCCGAGGCATTTCACTACTGTAACTCATTGTGTGTGAGTGCTACTTCATAGCCTACACCACAATACCTCATTTAGCTATGCTTGTCATGCTAATGAGATTGTACAAACACATTAATCAATAGAAGTATACACATTCACTATCTCTGTTGTCTCTGGTTTTTCTTCTCCAAGTCTGTCAACTTCAAAGGAGCATATCTCAGGATCTACTAAACCAAATCAAGTGATTCAAAGCACATTGGATTCAGCTCAAAGTCTACTATACACCTACAAAATTTCAAGATCATTGGATCAGCCATTACAGAGAAATCTCAGTCGAGGTGCACACTGGTCTGTGTCTGCAGAGTTCCTAAAAAGTCGGGGGTACACATAAGTTTGCTAAATTGATTTCTCAGTGAGTAGTTTATCATTTCTTCTCATTCCACTTGCAAATAGTAGCTTGTTAAGCTAATTTAATATGTCCAGAAGGAATTAGATCAATTGTTAGTGTGCTGGTCACACTGAGTAAAAGACTGAGCAGGTGTCACTACAAAAATAGAAAGTTTTTCTTGATTTTTGAAGTGCCAAGTTATCTGTTTTGATTTGGTCATTACACATATCATTTGCAAAGTACATATATGCTTTCTTGGTATCATTTGGAAGCTCAAGGTGTGTACTAAGCATATCTGGAATCAAAGGAGGGCTGGTGTGAAGCAGGTTTAGCAGCACCAACTCAATCTCTTGAGTGCATCCTACCATCTCTCCCAACAGTGGTATCAGAGCAAATAAGGTAAACATGGGAGATGGTTTTCCTTCATTCATTGACAAATTGGACAGGAACAACTACCAAGCTTGGTCTCTGAGGATGAAGACCTATCTACAAGGAAGGAGCTTATTTGGATACATATCAGGAGATGAGGAATTGCCCTCATTCAAAACTAGAGGACTACCCACAAAGGATGAACATGAGAGGCTCAACCAATGGTGTGCAAAAGATGCTTTGGCAAGGTCTTACCTTCTAAACTCTATATCTGATTTTCTTTTACCTCATGTAAGGAACTGTAAGACTTCCCAAGAGACTTGGGAAACTCTGTCAACATATTTTTCTTCCAACACAAGGGCTAGGAAGAATCAACTGTGGATTGAATTCACAACCCTTAGGAAGCAGCCCAAGCAATCAGTCTCAGAGTATGTGACAAAGATTAAAGATGTGGCAGACCAATTAGCAAGCATTGGAGAGGAGATTGAAGAGGAACAAATAGTCAGGCAAGTAACAAATGGACTCAAGGCAGATGATAAGTGGGAAAGTTTCACCACTGCAATGGACCTCTATATGGACATGCATACCCCAGATCTCACAACACTCATGGGCCAACTATTCACACATGAAGCAAAGTTTACAAAGGCAGGAGATCAATCAAAAGGTAACAACCCCTCTGCTCTATATACTGATAAGAAAATTAAGGATAAAGGTAAAGGGAAGAAACAGGTTGATGAAGAAGGCTCTACCTCCCAAGCAAACTATGCAGGGAGAGGTAGATCTTCAAGAGGAAGAGGCAGAGGAGGTAAGTCAGGTAGGGGGAGACCCTACAACTCATCACCATGCAACATTTGTGGATTGTCCAATCATACCACAGATGAATGCTACAAGAACTACAAGAATCAGAGAGGAAGAGGCTACTCAAGAGGTGGATACTCTCAAGGAAGAGGCAGATTCAACCAACATCAAAGCTACAATGGATACAACAATCAATACAACAACAATTACAACCATAACCACAATGGTAACTACCAAGGTGGATTCAGAAACAGAAGGGACTACAACAATTACACAGAGGAGCAAGATGACTCCCTATTGATCATGAATATGACCTCCAAGGCAGGTACAAATGATGATAATTTATTTTACATTGACTCAGGATGTTCTAACCATGTAGCTGGCAATGTGGCACTACTTTTTGATTTGGAAGAACCCAAGGGGAAACATAAGGTACAAACAGGTGATGATACTAAACATTCTGATGTTAAGATTGGAAATGTGAAGACATGTGATGGTAACCAAAATCTATTGAGGAGGGTACTCTATGTACCAACCATCACCAAGAATCTAATGAGTGTTGGTCAGATTGTGGAGAAAGGTTTGCAGGTCAGATTCACACAACATGGAGCATATGTGGAGGACCCAAGACATGGATTGAGAAGGATAGACAAGGGAGAGAAATCAGGTAGATTGTTTACTTTTGAGCTAGAAGACACCAAGAACATTGCTTTATATAATTACAAGGATCAAACACTTTCAGAGTTAGAGATATGGCACAAGAGGTTAGGTCACATAGGTGAAAGAACCCTAAAGCAAATGTGCAGGGATCAATGTGTGCTTGGGATACCTAATGTATCCAAGCAACACATGATTTACAAATGTGGAGCATGTCAGTTTGGTAAGTCTCACAGGATGCCATATTCAAGGAAAGGTTTCATGCATGAAGACTACCTAGACTTGGTACACACAGATGTTTGGGGACCTAGCAAGGACCCTTCCATTTCAGGTTCAAGGTATTATGTGTCCTTCATTGATGATTATAGCAGATGGACCATCTTATACTTTATGAAGCATAAAGATGAAGTGTTTAATTGTTTCAAGAGGTTTCTTGCACTTGTTGAAAATCAAACAGGAAGAAGCTTGAAGAGGCTAAGATCAGATGGTGGAGGAGAGTATTTCTCCAATGAGTTTGAAGATTTCTTGCAGGAAAGAGGCATCAGAAGGGAGATAACCACAAGGTACTCACCTGAGCAAAATGGGGTAGCTGAAAGAAGGAATAGACTCATAGTAGAAACAGCTAGGTCTATGCTTAATGAAAAGAAGTTGCCTAATTATCTTTGGGCAGAAAGTGTATCCACTGCCACCTATCTCATAAATAGGTTGCCATCCAAATCACTTAATGGCATGACACCATATGAAGCTTGGCATGGTAAGAGACCTTCTCTGGATCATTGCAAAATCTTTGGTTGTGTAGCATATGTGCATATTCCCTCACAGGTAAGGGGAAAGCTAGATCCTAAAGCTGAAAAATGTATCTTCATTGGTTATGATTTGAACCAAAAGGGATACAGATTCTACAACCCAACTAATAAAGGCTTCAAGGTAAGCAGAGATGTCATCTTTGATGAGAATGACTCATGGTATGAGAATGAATGCAGGAAAGTTAGTCTACCCTATGATATGGAAGAAGACTTCCCAAAGCTCACCAAGGAGGAACCAATCCAGAAAGATGAATCAAGCTCAGATGATGATGATACAATAAACCTTGAGGAATTCAAAGCATGGAAGTCCAAAGGAAAGATGAAGATGAAGCAATTAGAGGATACACCAGAATCCTCAACTCAAGCAATGAGGAGATCTCAGAGAGAAAAGAAGAAACCTATCAGATTTGGGTATGACACATCACTTGTAACTAAACATTCTGTATATCTTGCAAAGGATTTGTTGAATGAAGAACCAGGTACCTATGAAGAAGCAATCACCAAACCAGAATGGAAAGAAGCTATGGATGAAGAAATGGAAGCTCTCAAGGAGAGTGATACTTGGGACTTGGTACCCAAGAAGGACTCTATGAAGGTGATAGGATCCAGATGGATCTACAAGCTAAAGAAGAATTCAGATGGAACAATAAACAGGTACAAAGCTAGGTTGGTAGCCAAGGGTTTTGCACAAACCCAAGGCATTGATTATGAGGAGACATTTTCTCCTGTGGCTAAGATGCCAACTATCAGAATATTGGTGAGTGTAGCAGCATCCAAAAATTGGAACATGTACCAATTAGATGTCAAGAATGCCTTCTTGAATGGATGGATATCTGAAGAAGTCTACATGTCACAACCACCTGGCTATGAAGACCCCAAGAAGGTAAATTATGTTTGTAAATTGAAGAAGGCTCTATATGGTTTGAAGCAAGCACCTAGAGCATGGAATTACAGGTTGACAACTTACCTCCAAGACCAAGGATTTGTGATGAGCAAAGCTGATACTTCTCTGTTCATAAATAGAAGTAGTACAGAGGTAATCTACTTGTGTGTTTATGTTGATGATATCATCATTACAGGCAATGATGTCAATGGAATTAGACACATCAAAGGACAGATGATGAAGGAATTCAAGATCAATGATCTTGGATTATTGAAGTACTTCTTAGGACTTGAGTTAGTCTACACCAACTCAGGTATATATATCACTCAAAAGAAGTATGTACAGGATATGGTCAAGAAGTTTGGCTTGCAGGATGCTAAAGTATCTACTACTCCAATGGAGGTAAACCTAAAGCTAAGTGCTCATGAAGGGGATGAAATACAAGACATTACAGGATATCAAAGCATGGTAGGAAGTTTGAATTATGCTACCTTGACAAGAATTGACATAGCATATGGAGTAAGTGTGCTTAGTCAATTCATGCACAAACCAAGGGTACCTCACCTAGAGGCAGCAAAGAAGATCTTGAAGTACTTGAAGGGAACTCAGAATCATGGTTTGTACTTTCCTTATACATCAGATATTGACATTAAAGTTTATTCAGATGCAGATTGGGCAGGATGCAAGGATGATAGGAGGAGCACATCAGGATACATTTGTTTTGCAGGAGATAAGCCTATTTCTTGGTCAGCCAAGAAACAACCTACAGTGGCATTGTCATCCACTGAAGCTGAGTATAGAGGGCTTGCAAATGCCACTCAAGAAGCTATCTGGTTGAAACTTTTGTATACAGAGTTAGGTCTATACTCTAGACCACCAATCATTTTTGGAGATAACACTAGCTCTCTTCACCTTGCAGCTAATCCAATATATCATGCTAGAACCAAACACATAGAGGTTCATTACCACTATGTGAGGGAGAAACTACTTAGTAAAGACATTCAATTGACATATGTGTCTACTAATATGCAATGTGCAGATTTACTCACTAAAGCATTGGATGGAAACAAGCTATGCAGATTCAAATCCATGATTGGATTGCAGGATGTGATTGAAGACTAAAGATGAAGACTTAAGCCAAAGTGTTTGGCTTGAGGGGGAGCTGTTGGTGCATTTCAAGCCTTCACACTTGGCTTGGAACCTTGAAAGATTAGCTTGGACAAATATCATCAAGGCCTTACTTGAAGGAAAGAGCATAGGAACCCATACCTATGACTTATTATCTTTTACTCATTGTAAAAGTCTATATGACTTGGCATTTACTTGTACCACATACCTACTTGATTAGTCGTGGAATTTGGATGGTGTGATTGGAGAGAATATCTCCCTACATTTAGTGGAGTAATCATAGGAGATTTGAATTTGAATTCAAATTCAAATCTCAACCCAACTTCTATAAAAGAAGTACTTGAAAAGTCGTGTTTTTTAGCTACTCTCATAGAGCTCACTCCCCGAGGCATTTCACTACTGTAACTCATTGTGTGTGAGTGCTACTTCATAGCCTACACCACAATACCTCATTTAGCTATGCTTGTCATGCTAATGAGATTGTACAAACACATTAATCAATAGAAGTATACACATTCACTATCTCTGTTGTCTCTGGTTTTTCTTCTCCAAGTCTGTCAACTTCAAAGGAGCATATCTCAGGATCTACTAAACCAAATCAAGTGATTCAAAGCACATTGGATTCAGCTCAAAGTCTACTATACACCTACAAAATTTCAAGATCATTGGATCAGCCATTACAGAGAAATCTCAGTCGAGGTGCACACTGGTCTGTGTCTGCAGAGTTCCTAAAAAGTCGGGGGTACACATAAGTTTGCTAAATTGATTTCTCAGTGAGTAGTTTATCATTTCTTCTCATTCCACTTGCAAATAGTAGCTTGTTAAGCTAATTTAATATGTCCAGAAGGAATTAGATCAATTGTTAGTGTGCTGGTCACACTGAGTAAAAGACTGAGCAGGTGTCACTACAAAAATAGAAAGTTTTTCTTGATTTTTGAAGTGCCAAGTTATCTGTTTTGATTTGGTCATTACACATATCATTTGCAAAGTACATATATGCTTTCTTGGTATCATTTGGAAGCTCAAGGTGTGTACTAAGCATATCTGGAATCAAAGGAGGGCTGGTGTGAAGCAGGTTTAGCAGCACCAACTCAATCTCTTGAGTGCATCCTACCATCTCTCCCAACAGTGGTATCAGAGCAAATAAGGTAAACATGGGAGATGGTTTTCCTTCATTCATTGACAAATTGGACAGGAACAACTACCAAGCTTGGTCTCTGAGGATGAAGACCTATCTACAAGGAAGGAGCTTATTTGGATACATATCAGGAGATGAGGAATTGCCCTCATTCAAAACTAGAGGACTACCCACAAAGGATGAACATGAGAGGCTCAACCAATGGTGTGCAAAAGATGCTTTGGCAAGGTCTTACCTTCTAAACTCTATATCTGATTTTCTTTTACCTCATGTAAGGAACTGTAAGACTTCCCAAGAGACTTGGGAAACTCTGTCAACATATTTTTCTTCCAACACAAGGGCTAGGAAGAATCAACTGTGGATTGAATTCACAACCCTTAGGAAGCAGCCCAAGCAATCAGTCTCAGAGTATGTGACAAAGATTAAAGATGTGGCAGACCAATTAGCAAGCATTGGAGAGGAGATTGAAGAGGAACAAATAGTCAGGCAAGTAACAAATGGACTCAAGGCAGATGATAAGTGGGAAAGTTTCACCACTGCAATGGACCTCTATATGGACATGCATACCCCAGATCTCACAACACTCATGGGCCAACTATTCACACATGAAGCAAAGTTTACAAAGGCAGGAGATCAATCAAAAGGTAACAACCCCTCTGCTCTATATACTGATAAGAAAATTAAGGATAAAGGTAAAGGGAAGAAACAGGTTGATGAAGAAGGCTCTACCTCCCAAGCAAACTATGCAGGGAGAGGTAGATCTTCAAGAGGAAGAGGCAGAGGAGGTAAGTCAGGTAGGGGGAGACCCTACAACTCATCACCATGCAACATTTGTGGATTGTCCAATCATACCACAGATGAATGCTACAAGAACTACAAGAATCAGAGAGGAAGAGGCTACTCAAGAGGTGGATACTCTCAAGGAAGAGGCAGATTCAACCAACATCAAAGCTACAATGGATACAACAATCAATACAACAACAATTACAACCATAACCACAATGGTAACTACCAAGGTGGATTCAGAAATAGAAGGGACTACAACAATTACACAGAGGAGCAAGATGACTCCCTATTGATCATGAATATGACCTCCAAGGCAGGTACAAATGATGATAATTTATTTTACATTGACTCAGGATGTTCTAACCATGTAGCTGGCAATGTGGCACTACTTTTTGATTTGGAAGAACCCAAGGGGAAACATAAGGTACAAACAGGTGATGATACTAAACATTCTGATGTTAAGATTGGAAATGTGAAGACATGTGATGGTAACCAAAATCTATTGAGGAGGGTACTCTATGTACCAACCATCACCAAGAATCTAATGAGTGTTGGTCAGATTGTGGAGAAAGGTTTGCAGGTCAGATTCACACAACATGGAGCATATGTGGAGGACCCAAGACATGGATTGAGAAGGATAGACAAGGGAGAGAAATCAGGTAGATTGTTTACTTTTGAGCTAGAAGACACCAAGAACATTGCTTTATATAATTACAAGGATCAAACACTTTCAGAGTTAGAGATATGGCACAAGAGGTTAGGTCACATAGGTGAAAGAACCCTAAAGCAAATGTGCAGGGATCAATGTGTGCTTGGGATACCTAATGTATCCAAGCAACACATGATTTACAAATGTGGAGCATGTCAGTTTGGTAAGTCTCACAGGATGCCATATTCAAGGAAAGGTTTCATGCATGAAGACTACCTAGACTTGGTACACACAGATGTTTGGGGACCTAGCAAGGACCCTTCCATTTCAGGTTCAAGGTATTATGTGTCCTTCATTGATGATTATAGCAGATGGACCATCTTATACTTTATGAAGCATAAAGATGAAGTGTTTAATTGTTTCAAGAGGTTTCTTGCACTTGTTGAAAATCAAACAGGAAGAAGCTTGAAGAGGCTAAGATCAGATGGTGGAGGAGAGTATTTCTCCAATGAGTTTGAAGATTTCTTGCAGGAAAGAGGCATCAGAAGGGAGATAACCACAAGGTACTCACCTGAGCAAAATGGGGTAGCTGAAAGAAGGAATAGACTCATAGTAGAAACAGCTAGGTCTATGCTTAATGAAAAGAAGTTGCCTAATTATCTTTGGGCAGAAAGTGTATCCACTGCCACCTATCTCATAAATAGGTTGCCATCCAAATCACTTAATGGCATGACACCATATGAAGCTTGGCATGGTAAGAGACCTTCTCTGGATCATTGCAAAATCTTTGGTTGTGTAGCATATGTGCATATTCCCTCACAGGTAAGGGGAAAGCTAGATCCTAAAGCTGAAAAATGTATCTTCATTGGTTATGATTTGAACCAAAAGGGATACAGATTCTACAACCCAACTAATAAAGGCTTCAAGGTAAGCAGAGATGTCATCTTTGATGAGAATGACTCATGGTATGAGAATGAATGCAGGAAAGTTAGTCTACCCTATGATATGGAAGAAGACTTCCCAAAGCTCACCAAGGAGGAACCAATCCAGAAAGATGAATCAAGCTCAGATGATGATGATACAATAAACCTTGAGGAATTCAAAGCATGGAAGTCCAAAGGAAAGATGAAGATGAAGCAATTAGAGGATACACCAGAATCCTCAACTCAAGCAATGAGGAGATCTCAGAGAGAAAAGAAGAAACCTATCAGATTTGGGTATGACACATCACTTGTAACTAAACATTCTGTATATCTTGCAAAGGATTTGTTGAATGAAGAACCAGGTACCTATGAAGAAGCAATCACCAAACCAGAATGGAAAGAAGCTATGGATGAAGAAATGGAAGCTCTCAAGGAGAGTGATACTTGGGACTTGGTACCCAAGAAGGACTCTATGAAGGTGATAGGATCCAGATGGATCTACAAGCTAAAGAAGAATTCAGATGGAACAATAAACAGGTACAAAGCTAGGTTGGTAGCCAAGGGTTTTGCACAAACCCAAGGCATTGATTATGAGGAGACATTTTCTCCTGTGGCTAAGATGCCAACTATCAGAATATTGGTGAGTGTAGCAGCATCCAAAAATTGGAACATGTACCAATTAGATGTCAAGAATGCCTTCTTGAATGGATGGATATCTGAAGAAGTCTACATGTCACAACCACCTGGCTATGAAGACCCCAAGAAGGTAAATTATGTTTGTAAATTGAAGAAGGCTCTATATGGTTTGAAGCAAGCACCTAGAGCATGGAATTACAGGTTGACAACTTACCTCCAAGACCAAGGATTTGTGATGAGCAAAGCTGATACTTCTCTGTTCATAAATAGAAGTAGTACAGAGGTAATCTACTTGTGTGTTTATGTTGATGATATCATCATTACAGGCAATGATGTCAATGGAATTAGACACATCAAAGGACAGATGATGAAGGAATTCAAGATCAATGATCTTGGATTATTGAAGTACTTCTTAGGACTTGAGTTAGTCTACACCAACTCAGGTATATATATCACTCAAAAGAAGTATGTACAGGATATGGTCAAGAAGTTTGGCTTGCAGGATGCTAAAGTATCTACTACTCCAATGGAGGTAAACCTAAAGCTAAGTGCTCATGAAGGGGATGAAATACAAGACATTACAGGATATCAAAGCATGGTAGGAAGTTTGAATTATGCTACCTTGACAAGAATTGACATAGCATATGGAGTAAGTGTGCTTAGTCAATTCATGCACAAACCAAGGGTACCTCACCTAGAGGCAGCAAAGAAGATCTTGAAGTACTTGAAGGGAACTCAGAATCATGGTTTGTACTTTCCTTATACATCAGATATTGACATTAAAGTTTATTCAGATGCAGATTGGGCAGGATGCAAGGATGATAGGAGGAGCACATCAGGATACATTTGTTTTGCAGGAGATAAGCCTATTTCTTGGTCAGCCAAGAAACAACCTACAGTGGCATTGTCATCCACTGAAGCTGAGTATAGAGGGCTTGCAAATGCCACTCAAGAAGCTATCTGGTTGAAACTTTTGTATACAGAGTTAGGTCTATACTCTAGACCACCAATCATTTTTGGAGATAACACTAGCTCTCTTCACCTTGCAGCTAATCCAATATATCATGCTAGAACCAAACACATAGAGGTTCATTACCACTATGTGAGGGAGAAACTACTTAGTAAAGACATTCAATTGACATATGTGTCTACTAATATGCAATGTGCAGATTTACTCACTAAAGCATTGGATGGAAACAAGCTATGCAGATTCAAATCCATGATTGGATTGCAGGATGTGATTGAAGACTAAAGATGAAGACTTAAGCCAAAGTGTTTGGCTTGAGGGGGAGCTGTTGGTGCATTTCAAGCCTTCACACTTGGCTTGGAACCTTGAAAGATTAGCTTGGACAAATATCATCAAGGCCTTACTTGAAGGAAAGAGCATAGGAACCCATACCTATGACTTATTATCTTTTACTCATTGTAAAAGTCTATATGACTTGGCATTTACTTGTACCACATACCTACTTGATTAGTCGTGGAATTTGGATGGTGTGATTGGAGAGAATATCTCCCTACATTTAGTGGAGTAATCATAGGAGATTTGAATTTGAATTCAAATTCAAATCTCAACCCAACTTCTATAAAAGAAGTACTTGAAAAGTCGTGTTTTTTAGCTACTCTCATAGAGCTCACTCCCCGAGGCATTTCACTACTGTAACTCATTGTGTGTGAGTGCTACTTCATAGCCTACACCACAATACCTCATTTAGCTATGCTTGTCATGCTAATGGGATTGTACAAACACATTAATCAATAGAAGTATACACATTCACTATCTCTGTTGTCTCTGGTTTTTCTTCTCCAAGTCTGTCAACTTCAAAGGAGCATATCTCAGGATCTACTAAACCAAATCAAGTGATTCAAAGCACATTGGATTCAGCTCAAAGTCTACTATACACCTACAAAATTTCAAGATCATTGGATCAGCCATTACAGAGAAATCTCAGTCGAGGTGCACACTGGTCTGTGTCTGCAGAGTTCCTAAAAAGTCGGGGGTACACATAAGTTTGCTAAATTGATTTCTCAGTGAGTAGTTTATCATTTCTTCTCATTCCACTTGCAAATAGTAGCTTGTTAAGCTAATTTAATATGTCCAGAAGGAATTAGATCAATTGTTAGTGTGCTGGTCACACTGAGTAAAAGACTGAGCAGGTGTCACTACAAAAATAGAAAGTTTTTCTTGATTTTTGAAGTGCCAAGTTATCTGTTTTGATTTGGTCATTACACATATCATTTGCAAAGTACATATATGCTTTCTTGGTATCATTTGGAAGCTCAAGGTGTGTACTAAGCATATCTGGAATCAAAGGAGGGCTGGTGTGAAGCAGGTTTAGCAGCACCAACTCAATCTCTTGAGTGCATCCTACCATCTCTCCCAACAGTGGTATCAGAGCAAATAAGGTAAACATGGGAGATGGTTTTCCTTCATTCATTGACAAATTGGACAGGAACAACTACCAAGCTTGGTCTCTGAGGATGAAGACCTATCTACAAGGAAGGAGCTTATTTGGATACATATCAGGAGATGAGGAATTGCCCTCATTCAAAACTAGAGGACTACCCACAAAGGATGAACATGAGAGGCTCAACCAATGGTGTGCAAAAGATGCTTTGGCAAGGTCTTACCTTCTAAACTCTATATCTGATTTTCTTTTACCTCATGTAAGGAACTGTAAGACTTCCCAAGAGACTTGGGAAACTCTGTCAACATATTTTTCTTCCAACACAAGGGCTAGGAAGAATCAACTGTGGATTGAATTCACAACCCTTAGGAAGCAGCCCAAGCAATCAGTCTCAGAGTATGTGACAAAGATTAAAGATGTGGCAGACCAATTAGCAAGCATTGGAGAGGAGATTGAAGAGGAACAAATAGTCAGGCAAGTAACAAATGGACTCAAGGCAGATGATAAGTGGGAAAGTTTCACCACTGCAATGGACCTCTATATGGACATGCATACCCCAGATCTCACAACACTCATGGGCCAACTATTCACACATGAAGCAAAGTTTACAAAGGCAGGAGATCAATCAAAAGGTAACAACCCCTCTGCTCTATATACTGATAAGAAAATTAAGGATAAAGGTAAAGGGAAGAAACAGGTTGATGAAGAAGGCTCTACCTCCCAAGCAAACTATGCAGGGAGAGGTAGATCTTCAAGAGGAAGAGGCAGAGGAGGTAAGTCAGGTAGGGGGAGACCCTACAACTCATCACCATGCAACATTTGTGGATTGTCCAATCATACCACAGATGAATGCTACAAGAACTACAAGAATCAGAGAGGAAGAGGCTACTCAAGAGGTGGATACTCTCAAGGAAGAGGCAGATTCAACCAACATCAAAGCTACAATGGATACAACAATCAATACAACAACAATTACAACCATAACCACAATGGTAACTACCAAGGTGGATTCAGAAACAGAAGGGACTACAACAATTACACAGAGGAGCAAGATGACTCCCTATTGATCATGAATATGACCTCCAAGGCAGGTACAAATGATGATAATTTATTTTACATTGACTCAGGATGTTCTAACCATGTAGCTGGCAATGTGGCACTACTTTTTGATTTGGAAGAACCCAAGGGGAAACATAAGGTACAAACAGGTGATGATACTAAACATTCTGATGTTAAGATTGGAAATGTGAAGACATGTGATGGTAACCAAAATCTATTGAGGAGGGTACTCTATGTACCAACCATCACCAAGAATCTAATGAGTGTTGGTCAGATTGTGGAGAAAGGTTTGCAGGTCAGATTCACACAATATGGAGCATATGTGGAGGACCCAAGACATGGATTGAGAAGGATAGACAAGGGAGAGAAATCAGGTAGATTGTTTACTTTTGAGCTAGAAGACACCAAGAACATTGCTTTATATAATTACAAGGATCAAACACTTTCAGAGTTAGAGATATGGCACAAGAGGTTAGGTCACATAGGTGAAAGAACCCTAAAGCAAATGTGCAGGGATCAATGTGTGCTTGGGATACCTAATGTATCCAAGCAACACATGATTTACAAATGTGGAGCATGTCAGTTTGGTAAGTCTCACAGGATGCCATATTCAAGGAAAGGTTTCATGCATGAAGACTACCTAGACTTGGTACACACAGATGTTTGGGGACCTAGCAAGGACCCTTCCATTTCAGGTTCAAGGTATTATGTGTCCTTCATTGATGATTATAGCAGATGGACCATCTTATACTTTATGAAGCATAAAGATGAAGTGTTTAATTGTTTCAAGAGGTTTCTTGCACTTGTTGAAAATCAAACAGGAAGAAGCTTGAAGAGGCTAAGATCAGATGGTGGAGGAGAGTATTTCTCCAATGAGTTTGAAGATTTCTTGCAGGAAAGAGGCATCAGAAGGGAGATAACCACAAGGTACTCACCTGAGCAAAATGGGGTAGCTGAAAGAAGGAATAGACTCATAGTAGAAACAGCTAGGTCTATGCTTAATGAAAAGAAGTTGCCTAATTATCTTTGGGCAGAAAGTGTATCCACTGCCACCTATCTCATAAATAGGTTGCCATCCAAATCACTTAATGGCATGACACCATATGAAGCTTGGCATGGTAAGAGACCTTCTCTGGATCATTGCAAAATCTTTGGTTGTGTAGCATATGTGCATATTCCCTCACAGGTAAGGGGAAAGCTAGATCCTAAAGCTGAAAAATGTATCTTCATTGGTTATGATTTGAACCAAAAGGGATACAGATTCTACAACCCAACTAATAAAGGCTTCAAGGTAAGCAGAGATGTCATCTTTGATGAGAATGACTCATGGTATGAGAATGAATGCAGGAAAGTTAGTCTACCCTATGATATGGAAGAAGACTTCCCAAAGCTCACCAAGGAGGAACCAATCCAGAAAGATGAATCAAGCTCAGATGATGATGATACAATAAACCTTGAGGAATTCAAAGCATGGAAGTCCAAAGGAAAGATGAAGATGAAGCAATTAGAGGATACACCAGAATCCTCAACTCAAGCAATGAGGAGATCTCAGAGAGAAAAGAAGAAACCTATCAGATTTGGGTATGACACATCACTTGTAACTAAACATTCTGTATATCTTGCAAAGGATTTGTTGAATGAAGAACCAGGTACCTATGAAGAAGCAATCACCAAACCAGAATGGAAAGAAGCTATGGATGAAGAAATGGAAGCTCTCAAGGAGAGTGATACTTGGGACTTGGTACCCAAGAAGGACTCTATGAAGGTGATAGGATCCAGATGGATCTACAAGCTAAAGAAGAATTCAGATGGAACAATAAACAGGTACAAAGCTAGGTTGGTAGCCAAGGGTTTTGCACAAACCCAAGGCATTGATTATGAGGAGACATTTTCTCCTGTGGCTAAGATGCCAACTATCAGAATATTGGTGAGTGTAGCAGCATCCAAAAATTGGAACATGTACCAATTAGATGTCAAGAATGCCTTCTTGAATGGATGGATATCTGAAGAAGTCTACATGTCACAACCACCTGGCTATGAAGACCCCAAGAAGGTAAATTATGTTTGTAAATTGAAGAAGGCTCTATATGGTTTGAAGCAAGCACCTAGAGCATGGAATTACAGGTTGACAACTTACCTCCAAGACCAAGGATTTGTGATGAGCAAAGCTGATACTTCTCTGTTCATAAATAGAAGTAGTACAGAGGTAATCTACTTGTGTGTTTATGTTGATGATATCATCATTACAGGCAATGATGTCAATGGAATTAGACACATCAAAGGACAGATGATGAAGGAATTCAAGATCAATGATCTTGGATTATTGAAGTACTTCTTAGGACTTGAGTTAGTCTACACCAACTCAGGTATATATATCACTCAAAAGAAGTATGTACAGGATATGGTCAAGAAGTTTGGCTTGCAGGATGCTAAAGTATCTACTACTCCAATGGAGGTAAACCTAAAGCTAAGTGCTCATGAAGGGGATGAAATACAAGACATTACAGGATATCAAAGCATGGTAGGAAGTTTGAATTATGCTACCTTGACAAGAATTGACATAGCATATGGAGTAAGTGTGCTTAGTCAATTCATGCACAAACCAAGGGTACCTCACCTAGAGGCAGCAAAGAAGATCTTGAAGTACTTGAAGGGAACTCAGAATCATGGTTTGTACTTTCCTTATACATCAGATATTGACATTAAAGTTTATTCAGATGCAGATTGGGCAGGATGCAAGGATGATAGGAGGAGCACATCAGGATACATTTGTTTTGCAGGAGATAAGCCTATTTCTTGGTCAGCCAAGAAACAACCTACAGTGGCATTGTCATCCACTGAAGCTGAGTATAGAGGGCTTGCAAATGCCACTCAAGAAGCTATCTGGTTGAAACTTTTGTATACAGAGTTAGGTCTATACTCTAGACCACCAATCATTTTTGGAGATAACACTAGCTCTCTTCACCTTGCAGCTAATCCAATATATCATGCTAGAACCAAACACATAGAGGTTCATTACCACTATGTGAGGGAGAAACTACTTAGTAAAGACATTCAATTGACATATGTGTCTACTAATATGCAATGTGCAGATTTACTCACTAAAGCATTGGATGGAAACAAGCTATGCAGATTCAAATCCATGATTGGATTGCAGGATGTGATTGAAGACTAAAGATGAAGACTTAAGCCAAAGTGTTTGGCTTGAGGGGGAGCTGTTGGTGCATTTCAAGCCTTCACACTTGGCTTGGAACCTTGAAAGATTAGCTTGGACAAATATCATCAAGGCCTTACTTGAAGGAAAGAGCATAGGAACCCATACCTATGACTTATTATCTTTTACTCATTGTAAAAGTCTATATGACTTGGCATTTACTTGTACCACATACCTACTTGATTAGTCGTGGAATTTGGATGGTGTGATTGGAGAGAATATCTCCCTACATTTAGTGGAGTAATCATAGGAGATTTGAATTTGAATTCAAATTCAAATCTCAACCCAACTTCTATAAAAGAAGTACTTGAAAAGTCGTGTTTTTTAGCTACTCTCATAGAGCTCACTCCCCGAGGCATTTCACTACTGTAACTCATTGTGTGTGAGTGCTACTTCATAGCCTACACCACAATACCTCATTTAGCTATGCTTGTCATGCTAATGAGATTGTACAAACACATTAATCAATAGAAGTATACACATTCACTATCTCTGTTGTCTCTGGTTTTTCTTCTCCAAGTCTATCAACTTCAAAGGAGCATATCTCAGGATCTACTAAACCAAATCAAGTGATTCAAAGCACATTGGATTCAGCTCAAAGTCTACTATACACCTACAAAATTTCAAGATCATTGGATCAGCCATTACAGAGAAATCTCAGTCGAGGTGCACACTGGTCTGTGTCTGCAGAGTTCCTAAAAAGTCGGGGGTACACATAAGTTTGCTAAATTGATTTCTCAGTGAGTAGTTTATCATTTCTTCTCATTCCACTTGCAAATAGTAGCTTGTTAAGCTAATTTAATATGTCCAGAAGGAATTAGATCAATTGTTAGTGTGCTGGTCACACTGAGTAAAAGACTGAGCAGGTGTCACTACAAAAATAGAAAGTTTTTCTTGATTTTTGAAGTGCCAAGTTATCTGTTTTGATTTGGTCATTACACATATCATTTGCAAAGTACATATATGCTTTCTTGGTATCATTTGGAAGCTCAAGGTGTGTACTAAGCATATCTGGAATCAAAGGAGGGCTGGTGTGAAGCAGGTTTAGCAGCACCAACTCAATCTCTTGAGTGCATCCTACCATCTCTCCCAACAGTGGTATCAGAGCAAATAAGGTAAACATGGGAGATGGTTTTCCTTCATTCATTGACAAATTGGACAGGAACAACTACCAAGCTTGGTCTCTGAGGATGAAGACCTATCTACAAGGAAGGAGCTTATTTGGATACATATCAGGAGATGAGGAATTGCCCTCATTCAAAACTAGAGGACTACCCACAAAGGATGAACATGAGAGGCTCAACCAATGGTGTGCAAAAGATGCTTTGGCAAGGTCTTACCTTCTAAACTCTATATCTGATTTTCTTTTACCTCATGTAAGGAACTGTAAGACTTCCCAAGAGACTTGGGAAACTCTGTCAACATATTTTTCTTCCAACACAAGGGCTAGGAAGAATCAACTGTGGATTGAATTCACAACCCTTAGGAAGCAGCCCAAGCAATCAGTCTCAGAGTATGTGACAAAGATTAAAGATGTGGCAGACCAATTAGCAAGCATTGGAGAGGAGATTGAAGAGGAACAAATAGTCAGGCAAGTAACAAATGGACTCAAGGCAGATGATAAGTGGGAAAGTTTCACCACTGCAATGGACCTCTATATGGACATGCATACCCCAGATCTCACAACACTCATGGGCCAACTATTCACACATGAAGCAAAGTTTACAAAGGCAGGAGATCAATCAAAAGGTAACAACCCCTCTGCTCTATATACTGATAAGAAAATTAAGGATAAAGGTAAAGGGAAGAAACAGGTTGATGAAGAAGGCTCTACCTCCCAAGCAAACTATGCAGGGAGAGGTAGATCTTCAAGAGGAAGAGGCAGAGGAGGTAAGTCAGGTAGGGGGAGACCCTACAACTCATCACCATGCAACATTTGTGGATTGTCCAATCATACCACAGATGAATGCTACAAGAACTACAAGAATCAGAGAGGAAGAGGCTACTCAAGAGGTGGATACTCTCAAGGAAGAGGCAGATTCAACCAACATCAAAGCTACAATGGATACAACAATCAATACAACAACAATTACAACCATAACCACAATGGTAACTACCAAGGTGGATTCAGAAACAGAAGGGACTACAACAATTACACAGAGGAGCAAGATGACTCCCTATTGATCATGAATATGACCTCCAAGGCAGGTACAAATGATGATAATTTATTTTACATTGACTCAGGATGTTCTAACCATGTAGCTGGCAATGTGGCACTACTTTTTGATTTGGAAGAACCCAAGGGGAAACATAAGGTACAAACAGGTGATGATACTAAACATTCTGATGTTAAGATTGGAAATGTGAAGACATGTGATGGTAACCAAAATCTATTGAGGAGGGTACTCTATGTACCAACCATCACCAAGAATCTAATGAGTGTTGGTCAGATTGTGGAGAAAGGTTTGCAGGTCAGATTCACACAACATGGAGCATATGTGGAGGACCCAAGACATGGATTGAGAAGGATAGACAAGGGAGAGAAATCAGGTAGATTGTTTACTTTTGAGCTAGAAGACACCAAGAACATTGCTTTATATAATTACAAGGATCAAACACTTTCAGAGTTAGAGATATGGCACAAGAGGTTAGGTCACATAGGTGAAAGAACCCTAAAGCAAATGTGCAGGGATCAATGTGTGCTTGGGATACCTAATGTATCCAAGCAACACATGATTTACAAATGTGGAGCATGTCAGTTTGGTAAGTCTCACAGGATGCCATATTCAAGGAAAGGTTTCATGCATGAAGACTACCTAGACTTGGTACACACAGATGTTTGGGGACCTAGCAAGGACCCTTCCATTTCAGGTTCAAGGTATTATGTGTCCTTCATTGATGATTATAGCAGATGGACCATCTTATACTTTATGAAGCATAAAGATGAAGTGTTTAATTGTTTCAAGAGGTTTCTTGCACTTGTTGAAAATCAAACAGGAAGAAGCTTGAAGAGGCTAAGATCAGATGGTGGAGGAGAGTATTTCTCCAATGAGTTTGAAGATTTCTTGCAGGAAAGAGGCATCAGAAGGGAGATAACCACAAGGTACTCACCTGAGCAAAATGGGGTAGCTGAAAGAAGGAATAGACTCATAGTAGAAACAGCTAGGTCTATGCTTAATGAAAAGAAGTTGCCTAATTATCTTTGGGCAGAAAGTGTATCCACTGCCACCTATCTCATAAATAGGTTGCCATCCAAATCACTTAATGGCATGACACCATATGAAGCTTGGCATGGTAAGAGACCTTCTCTGGATCATTGCAAAATCTTTGGTTGTGTAGCATATGTGCATATTCCCTCACAGGTAAGGGGAAAGCTAGATCCTAAAGCTGAAAAATGTATCTTCATTGGTTATGATTTGAACCAAAAGGGATACAGATTCTACAACCCAACTAATAAAGGCTTCAAGGTAAGCAGAGATGTCATCTTTGATGAGAATGACTCATGGTATGAGAATGAATGCAGGAAAGTTAGTCTACCCTATGATATGGAAGAAGACTTCCCAAAGCTCACCAAGGAGGAACCAATCCAGAAAGATGAATCAAGCTCAGATGATGATGATACAATAAACCTTGAGGAATTCAAAGCATGGAAGTCCAAAGGAAAGATGAAGATGAAGCAATTAGAGGATACACCAGAATCCTCAACTCAAGCAATGAGGAGATCTCAGAGAGAAAAGAAGAAACCTATCAGATTTGGGTATGACACATCACTTGTAACTAAACATTCTGTATATCTTGCAAAGGATTTGTTGAATGAAGAACCAGGTACCTATGAAGAAGCAATCACCAAACCAGAATGGAAAGAAGCTATGGATGAAGAAATGGAAGCTCTCAAGGAGAGTGATACTTGGGACTTGGTACCCAAGAAGGACTCTATGAAGGTGATAGGATCCAGATGGATCTACAAGCTAAAGAAGAATTCAGATGGAACAATAAACAGGTACAAAGCTAGGTTGGTAGCCAAGGGTTTTGCACAAACCCAAGGCATTGATTATGAGGAGACATTTTCTCCTGTGGCTAAGATGCCAACTATCAGAATATTGGTGAGTGTAGCAGCATCCAAAAATTGGAACATGTACCAATTAGATGTCAAGAATGCCTTCTTGAATGGATGGATATCTGAAGAAGTCTACATGTCACAACCACCTGGCTATGAAGACCCCAAGAAGGTAAATTATGTTTGTAAATTGAAGAAGGCTCTATATGGTTTGAAGCAAGCACCTAGAGCATGGAATTACAGGTTGACAACTTACCTCCAAGACCAAGGATTTGTGATGAGCAAAGCTGATACTTCTCTGTTCATAAATAGAAGTAGTACAGAGGTAATCTACTTGTGTGTTTATGTTGATGATATCATCATTACAGGCAATGATGTCAATGGAATTAGACACATCAAAGGACAGATGATGAAGGAATTCAAGATCAATGATCTTGGATTATTGAAGTACTTCTTAGGACTTGAGTTAGTCTACACCAACTCAGGTATATATATCACTCAAAAGAAGTATGTACAAGATATGGTCAAGAAGTTTGGCTTGCAGGATGCTAAAGTATCTACTACTCCAATGGAGGTAAACCTAAAGCTAAGTGCTCATGAAGGGGATGAAATACAAGACATTACAGGATATCAAAGCATGGTAGGAAGTTTGAATTATGCTACCTTGACAAGAATTGACATAGCATATGGAGTAAGTGTGCTTAGTCAATTCATGCACAAACCAAGGGTACCTCACCTAGAGGCAGCAAAGAAGATCTTGAAGTACTTGAAGGGAACTCAGAATCATGGTTTGTACTTTCCTTATACATCAGATATTGACATTAAAGTTTATTCAGATGCAGATTGGGCAGGATGCAAGGATGATAGGAGGAGCACATCAGGATACATTTGTTTTGCAGGAGATAAGCCTATTTCTTGGTCAGCCAAGAAACAACCTACAGTGGCATTGTCATCCACTGAAGCTGAGTATAGAGGGCTTGCAAATGCCACTCAAGAAGCTATCTGGTTGAAACTTTTGTATACAGATTTAGGTCTATACTCTAGACCACCAATCATTTTTGGAGATAACACTAGCTCTCTTCACCTTGCAGCTAATCCAATATATCATGCTAGAACCAAACACATAGAGGTTCATTACCACTATGTGAGGGAGAAACTACTTAGTAAAGACATTCAATTGACATATGTGTCTACTAATATGCAATGTGCAGATTTACTCACTAAAGCATTGGATGGAAACAAGCTATGCAGATTCAAATCCATGATTGGATTGCAGGATGTGATTGAAGACTAAAGATGAAGACTTAAGCCAAAGTGTTTGGCTTGAGGGGGAGCTGTTGGTGCATTTCAAGCCTTCACACTTGGCTTGGAACCTTGAAAGATTAGCTTGGACAAATATCATCAAGGCCTTACTTGAAGGAAAGAGCATAGGAACCCATACCTATGACTTATTATCTTTTACTCATTGTAAAAGTCTATATGACTTGGCATTTACTTGTACCACATACCTACTTGATTAGTCGTGGAATTTGGATGGTGTGATTGGAGAGAATATCTCCCTACATTTAGTGGAGTAATCATAGGAGATTTGAATTTGAATTCAAATTCAAATCTCAACCCAACTTCTATAAAAGAAGTACTTGAAAAGTCGTGTTTTTTAGCTACTCTCATAGAGCTCACTCCCCGAGGCATTTCACTACTGTAACTCATTGTGTGTGAGTGCTACTTCATAGCCTACACCACAATACCTCATTTAGCTATGCTTGTCATGCTAATGAGATTGTACAAACACATTAATCAATAGAAGTATACACATTCACTATCTCTGTTGTCTCTGGTTTTTCTTCTCCAAGTCTGTCAACTTCAAAGGAGCATATCTCAGGATCTACTAAACCAAATCAAGTGATTCAAAGCACATTGGATTCAGCTCAAAGTCTACTATACACCTACAAAATTTCAAGATCATTGGATCAGCCATTACAGAGAAATCTCAGTCGAGGTGCACACTGGTCTGTGTCTGCAGAGTTCCTAAAAAGTCGGGGGTACACATAAGTTTGCTAAATTGATTTCTCAGTGAGTAGTTTATCATTTCTTCTCATTCCACTTGCAAATAGTAGCTTGTTAAGCTAATTTAATATGTCCAGAAGGAATTAGATCAATTGTTAGTGTGCTGGTCACACTGAGTAAAAGACTGAGCAGGTGTCACTACAAAAATAGAAAGTTTTTCTTGATTTTTGAAGTGCCAAGTTATCTGTTTTGATTTGGTCATTACACATATCATTTGCAAAGTACATATATGCTTTCTTGGTATCATTTGGAAGCTCAAGGTGTGTACTAAGCATATCTGGAATCAAAGGAGGGCTGGTGTGAAGCAGGTTTAGCAGCACCAACTCAATCTCTTGAGTGCATCCTACCATCTCTCCCAACAGTGGTATCAGAGCAAATAAGGTAAACATGGGAGATGGTTTTCCTTCATTCATTGACAAATTGGACAGGAACAACTACCAAGCTTGGTCTCTGAGGATGAAGACCTATCTACAAGGAAGGAGCTTATTTGGATACATATCAGGAGATGAGGAATTGCCCTCATTCAAAACTAGAGGACTACCCACAAAGGATGAACATGAGAGGCTCAACCAATGGTGTGCAAAAGATGCTTTGGCAAGGTCTTACCTTCTAAACTCTATATCTGATTTTCTTTTACCTCATGTAAGGAACTGTAAGACTTCCCAAGAGACTTGGGAAACTCTGTCAACATATTTTTCTTCCAACACAAGGGCTAGGAAGAATCAACTGTGGATTGAATTCACAACCCTTAGGAAGCAGCCCAAGCAATCAGTCTCAGAGTATGTGACAAAGATTAAAGATGTGGCAGACCAATTAGCAAGCATTGGAGAGGAGATTGAAGAGGAACAAATAGTCAGGCAAGTAACAAATGGACTCAAGGCAGATGATAAGTGGGAAAGTTTCACCACTGCAATGGACCTCTATATGGACATGCATACCCCAGATCTCACAACACTCATGGGCCAACTATTCACACATGAAGCAAAGTTTACAAAGGCAGGAGATCAATCAAAAGGTAACAACCCCTCTGCTCTATATACTGATAAGAAAATTAAGGATAAAGGTAAAGGGAAGAAACAGGTTGATGAAGAAGGCTCTACCTCCCAAGCAAACTATGCAGGGAGAGGTAGATCTTCAAGAGGAAGAGGCAGAGGAGGTAAGTCAGGTAGGGGGAGACCCTACAACTCATCACCATGCAACATTTGTGGATTGTCCAATCATACCACAGATGAATGCTACAAGAACTACAAGAATCAGAGAGGAAGAGGCTACTCAAGAGGTGGATACTCTCAAGGAAGAGGCAGATTCAACCAACA